>BSBM01001596.1:600000-890000 GCA_027924585.1 Larix kaempferi | reverse complement strand
CTACCACCAGTGACACACTCAGTTAGTTGAGTAATTTGTGGATGTTTCCTTGATTTAAGGCTAGATTGACTTGTTAACTAACTGAAACACTCTGTTGGACCCCCAGTGAGACTAGATTGCCTATTTTGACTCCAGTCATATCCTCATGCACCCTCCTTTGAGCCTCCTTCACTACATTAGTGCACCATGCATGTGTTACACCTACCACATTTAGTTAGAATTGGTTTGACACCTGGTTGACTGTTACTTGTGCATTGATGACTCCACTGATATGATGATGAGGACTCCTAGTGGAACCAAGCTATTCCATGCAAGCTATTCGAATGACCTCCTTGGTTAATTTGAATCATTCAGTCATTGTGACTGCACATTGTATTGTATTCTACTTTTGAGTTCAATAGAGCACTGCTGCAATTCTCTTGCACAGTTTACACATATTATTCTTTATGCATCTGTTGTAATTTATTTTCTTATTCAATTAGATCTATTGTGCTTCAATTTCACATGGTATCATAGCCATGGCAGGGACAACAATTCTTTTCTGTAGGGATTATTCATGAAGATTGAGTGTTTTTTCTCAAAAATATTGCAGCAGTGGCATGCATTCTCTCTCTTGCATTCTCTATTACTGAAACTTTCTTCGAACTCCACACCAAAAGCCGAGAGTTTCGACATAATTCTTGGATTCGAATCATTGGATATTCAATCCTGCTTGATTTTCTAATGCAATCCTGCTTGATTGTCTAATGCCAAGTGTGATGCAACTTGAAAAGTGTGGGTTGTCAACCTTATAGTTATTTTTTTTCTTATGATTTGCAGGTTATTCCTCCTCCATTGCATTCACCATTCTTGAAATATGGACACTTCTTCATCAAATACGCTCACTCCCTTCAACTATTATAAGTGGAAGGCTGATATGGAGATATTGTTGCGCTCTAAAGGTTTCTACAGAGTTACCATGGGCCTTGAAGTCGAAGCTACATCAGCAGTAGAGAAGGAAAAATATTTCAATAAGCTTGATGAAGCTTATGGTTCCCTTTGTCTCACCATATCTAAGGTTCTTCCTTTCCATCTCAGTGGATTGACTACTCCGAAAGAGGTATGGGAGAAACTTGCCACACTCTTTGGCAAGTAGGATGAGATGAGATCCTATTAGCTAGAAAACGAGTTGATTGCACTCAATCTTGAAAAATTTCGATACCATCAATGACTTCTTCACTAATTTTAAGATCTTGGTTATGCTATTGAAGAAATATGGAGTGGAAAAGGAGGATAAGCAATTGATTTTATGCATCCTTACAAATATTGGAAAAGATTATTCAGTTTTTGTTTCAACTTTCAATACGGGAAAACTCACAATTCCTAATTGGAAAATGCCTACCTTAAGTGCCTTCATTGAATCCGTGACTAAAGAGCATAATAAGATTGTTCAAATGGGATCCATATGCTCCAAATATCAAGCTCTTTTTGTTGGAGGATCCAAAGCTATGAATGGTAAAGGGAAGCAAAAGAAAGATAAGCCAAATTTTGATCCTTCCAAGCAAAGAGAGAAAACCAAGCAATTGGATGAGCCATTCGATTCAAGAAATAAGCAAAAGGGAAAATAGGGAAAAGATTAGACTAAATGTTCTTATTGCAGCAAGGAATTTCATCATGAAAGTTCATGCATGAAAAATACCATAGATCAGATGGCCCTTCTCTTGGAGAAAAACAACATAACCCTTCCTGACGGTGCAAGGAAGAAGGAGAAAAATGATCACCCTGAAAGAGGTGATGCACTCATGGCAACTGTTTCGAACTCCACCACTCTTCTCATAGATTCTGGAGCTTCTAACCACATGGATGAAAATAAAGATTCTCTATCATCATTTGACCCCAAAAACACCATCTCCATCCACATGGGAGATGAATCACATATTTCTTCAGAGGGCAAAGGAACCATTCATTTAGAGCATGGCAGTTCCCACAATGTTCTCTATGTTCCTTCCTTAGCTTTGAATCTTCTTTCCATATATCATATGACACACATTGGTTCACCAAAGAAATTTGTACTCTTCTCTAACAAAGTTGAAATTTCTGATATTCAAGTGGAGAACTTATTGCGGTAGGAAAGGCCAATCATGTTGCAAAAGGATATGAGTTTTCACACTTTCTGCCACATGAAAATCCCACTTCTCTTATAACTCATGGAAATGAGGTTAGTAGGATATGGCATGAGAGGTTTGGACACCTAAATTATAAATATTTTTAGCTGCTACAGAAAAATTCCATGGTTGATGGCCTTCCAAAGATCAAATCCTTGAAGGGAATATGCAAAGGTTGCATCATTGGAAAGCACCCCGAGCACAAATTTGATTGAGCCAAAGCTAGCAGAGCTTCTTCTATTTCGGGGCTGATACATTCTGATATCAGTGGTTGAATGCCACATACCTCCATGAATGGATCAAGGTATGTTATGACATTTATCGATGACTTCTCCAGATTCACTTGGTCCTTCTTTCAAAAAACAAGTCAGAAGTGCTAGAAAAATTCAAGATTTTCAAGGCTTCTGTTGAGACTGCCACCGAGAGAAAGATCAAAGCTCTATGAACTGATAATGGAGGTGAATATATAAAATCAGATCTGCTGCAACTTTGTGCCGAAAGTGGCATTCATATCCAACACATTGTTCCCCACACACCTCAGCAGAACGGTGTAGCGGAAAGGAAGAACCGATCACTGAAAGAGATGACAACCTATATGAGTGAGTCAAAAGGATTGGATGAAAATATTTGGGATGAGGATATGAATTTTTTTGCATACATTCAAAACAAATTTCCACATTCATATTTGACAGATACTACACCTTTCGAAGCCTACACTGGTCACAAACCTGATGTGTCTAATTTCCATGTTTTTGGCTCAACTGCTTGGGCTAGAATTCCGAATGAAAAGAGAAAATCTTTGGATCCACAAAGTGTTGAATGAATCCTATTGGGATATGATGAAGAATAAAAAGGATACAAACTAATGGATATCATATACAAAAAGATATTCATTGAGCGAAGTGTTAGATTTGAAGAACCGCTTCAAAATATAGAGCTAGTTGAGGAAGAAACTGTTGATTTGCCGCCTCTACAAGAAGAAGATTTCGGAGAAGATGATGAAAGTATTGGTTCTGATATTTATGATATTTTATCAGAATTTGATGAACATGAAATATCAGGTTCAGAAGCTGATCTAGATTTTCCCCAACACTTGCCAAAGTAGGCCCAAAATACTCTAAATTCTATTGGTTCTAACATTGGAAATCCTGTCGATCCAAGGAGAACTCGAGCAGAATTTCAAAGAGAAGGTGTGGTTCTTTCATCTTCTAATCCCTTACTATCTGAGAAATGTTTTTGATGATATGTTCAGATCCTAAATAATACTATCATGCCCACTAAGATCCGAGATGGAAAACTGCGATGGATGAAGAGTACAATTCTCTTCAAAAGAATGCTACATGGGAGCTAGTTTCTCTTCCACGTGGTAGGGAATTAGTCCAATTTAAATGGGTGAACCACAAAAAGGTTTTTGATGATGGCTCTACCTGAAAATAAAAATCTAGGTAGGCTTCCAAAGGCTTCTCCCAAGTCCAAGGAGTGGACTACACCGATACCTTTGCACTGGTTGCAAAGATGGATTCTATCTACCTAGTTTTGGCTATTTCTGCATCTAAGCACTGGGAAGTGCACCATATGGATGTGAAGAGTGCATTTATATATGGATAAATGAAAGAATAAATTTACATGAAGAATCCAGAAGGATACATATGAAATCAAACATTAGTGTGCAGATTGAAGAAATCATTGTATGGATTAAAACAAGCCCCAAGAGCTTGGTACGCAAAGATGGACTCCTTCCTTCTGTCAAAGAATTTTGCAAGATACAAATCAGATCAAAATGTGTACCTACAAAAAACTAAAGGTAATTTTCTGATTATAGTTCTTTATGTTGATTATCTTTTGATAACTGGAAGCACTCTTGCTTCAATCGACAAGTTAAAAACTGCTTTAGATCTAGCTTTCGACATGAGTGATTTGGGCTTGAGAATGCTCAAAAATTTGATGGGATCACCATATATCAGAAAAAATATGTTGCAGAACTACTAAAAAAATTTAATATGTTAGATTGTAAGGCAGCCCCATTTCCATTCCTCTTAGGAATCAATCTTGATGAGGGAAATTCTACACCGCTTGCACATTCGACACTTTATCAACAATTGATTGGATCTCTTCTATACTTGACACACTCAAGGCCTGATATTTCTTATGCCGTAAGTGCTGTATCAAGGTATATGTAGTAGCGCCATGAGCTCCAGTGGCGGGAAGCCAAAAGAATCTTGCACTATGTGCAGGGTACTAGACATTTTGGCATACACAATGTTGCAAATTCTGAGCTAGATTTGGTTGGATTCATTGATTCAGATTGGGTGGGTGATAGCATTGATTGGAAGTCCACTTCTGGATATGTTTTCATGATTGGAACTGGGCCTATTTCCTAGTTAAGCAAAATTCAATCAGCCATTTTCTTATCTTCAACAAAGGTAGAGTATCGAGGAGCAGTCAATGCTTGCATTCAGGCAGTTTGGTTGTAGGGTATTTTAGCAGAGTTTGATATTGGTAGCACAACTTCGACTGTCATCTTTTGTGAAAATCAAAGTGATATCAAGATATAAACAGATCCCGTTCATAGATAGAGGAACAAGCACATAGAGATCCACATGCACTACATCTGAGAGCTTGTGCACGACAGAACCATTGTTTTGCAATATTGCCCTACCGACGAGCAAATTGCAGACATCTTCACCAAGAGCTTCACTGAGAAGAATTTCTCTTACCTACGTTCACTGTTGGGGGTGAGTTCCATTATGGTGGAGACATATTAGATCCTTCTATGTTCATCTTGAGGGGGGCCTTTCTTACCATTGGGTTTTCCGTCTTTTCCCACTTAGATTTTTTCTAGCATTTTTGGATTATTATTGTATTGGGGTGACCTTTGGTCTCAGTAAACAAGGCCCTATATTTTATTTTATACCTCATATTATAGATTGAGGGGGTGTGTTAGGATATTCCATCATCACTTTTTATGTTTCCATGCATTTGCATACATCCCAGTCATCAGCGAGGTGTCACCCAACACCTAATCCCCAGTTTGCTAGCCCTAGGAGCTTCTTTCCATTCATTTTTAGCCCTCCTAGTCAGTGATGCACCCTCCTTTCACCTACCACATGTGAAAGGTACCCTTCTTCACCTACCACCATTGACACACTCATTTAGTTGAGTAATTTGTGGATCTTTCCTTGATTTAAGGCTAGATTGACTTGTTAACTAACTAAAACACTCTGTTGGACCCCAGTTAGACTAGATTGCCTATTTTGACTCCAGTCAGCTCCTCATGCGCCCTCCTTTTAGCCTCCTTCACTACATTAGTGCACCATGCATGTGTTACACCTACCACACTTAGTTAGACTCAGCTTGACACCTGGTTGACCGTTACTTGTGCATTGATGACTCCAATGATCTGATGATGAGGAATCCTAGTGGAGCCAAGCTATTCCATGCAGGCTATTTGAATGACCTCCTTGGTTAATTCGAATCATTCAGTCATTTTGACTGCACATTATATTGTATTCTACTTCTGATTTCAATAGAGCACTGTTGCAATTCTCTTGCACAGTTTACACATATTATTCTTTATGCATCTATTGTAATTGATTTTTCTTGTTCAATTAGATCTATTGTGCTTCAATTTCACACATATTGGGGAGTCATCCATCAAATATCCACTCCATTCATCATATTACAAAAATTAATTTACCTTCTCTCAGCCTCTTGCGCTCGACACTCTGGACTTTCTCTCAGCCTCTCGCACTCGACACTCTAGACTTACTCCCAACGTCTTGCGCTCGACACTGTGGATTTGTTGCACTCTCCTTACCCACTCCATACGAATTCAATAAGCAGAGCTCCAACATGAGGGCACATAGAGACATCAACATCGTGGGTAAAGAAGACCAGAAAGGGCAATATTTTTAGGCCAATATGTCTCAAATACTGGTAAGTTCTCAAACCTTCAACCATTTCTAGATCAAAATTAGGTAAATTGTATCTCTGGTAAAATGTTGAACCAGTGAGGGAGGCCAAGTAGTTTCATTCACCAATCTACAATGGAGTTGATTCCTTCATATTCGATTATGTGACCTTCACTTTGTATTTATGGCCGTCAACCAACATAATAACATAAGCTCAATTCAAGGGTATGTGAAATATCAAGCACAACATATCTATGGAACAAACACAACAATTACTAGATATGCATGCAATAATAAGTGAAAACTGTGCAAAGGACTTGCAGCAGTGATCTATTGATTTACACAGAAGTAGAATACAATACAATAATGTCACAATGACTGAATAGTTTAAATTAATGAAGGAGGTCATTCGAATAGCCTGCATGCTGTAGCTGGTCTACACTAGGAGTCCTCATCATCAGATCAGTGGTAGTGTCATCAATGCACAAGTAACAGTCAACCAAGTGTCAAACTGAGTCTAACTGAATGTAGGTAGGTGTAACTGATGGATGGAACACTAATGTAGTGAAGGAGAATCCAAGGAGGGCGCATGAGGAGCTGTCAGTAGTCAAAACAGTCAAACTAGTCTCTCTGGATGTCCATCGGAGTGTTTCAGTAAGTTAACTAGTCAATTTGTCCTTAAATCAAGGAACATATCCACAAATCATGCAACTAACTGAGTGTGTCACTTGTGGTAGGTAAGAGAGGGCACACTTTCTCATAGGAGATGAAAAAAAGGCACATCATGGACTAGGAGGGCTAGAATTGAGCAGAAACAAGCTCCTGGGGCTAGTAAACTAGGGACTACGTGTTGAGAGACTACCATACTGATAACTTGATGAATGCAAATGCATGCAAACATAAAGATGATGGTGAGAATATCGTAACAGGGTAGGGGTAGTGTTAGTACTCCGGTGGATTCCTGTCTGTAAGGGATCAAGCGAAGAACATATTTTGTGAAGAACTTGCAACAATTAGTTAATAAAATGCACAATATATGAGATCACAGAATATTTTTCTTGATCGTAGGCCACTTCGAGGGGACAAAATCCTTTTTGCAAGCTCAATACAAATAACTTCACGATACCTTCATTGGTCTCAACACAAACTTATATACTAATTCTAGGCACCAATACCATGGGTCAATACCATGTGCCAATACAAACCATGGGCCAATACAAACTATGGATCAACAAATACTACGGGATGACTTATAAAGCATATGCGTCCAACAAAAATAATACAAACTATGGATCCACAAATATTACGGGATGACGTACAAAGCATATGTGTCCAACAACAATATACTAACAAAGTAAAGAGAAGGGTTGACACGGGTTCCTAACATCCCCTCTCTTTTAGAAAAATCTTTGTCCTCAAAACTTTAGAGGTGGAAATTGATGCGGAATTGGAAGGAGTGGTTTGCCTATAGCATCCTCAGGGGGCATTTCGTGCCATTGAATTAATACCTCTGTGATAGATGGAGAGAAATGCTAACTCCTTTTGAGTTATAGGGAGGATTGCTTAGAAGGCTATAGATGAAGAAGAACCATATCACCTGCTTGAAAATAACGCTCAGAATGGTGCTGATCGGCGTGTTGTTGCATTCAAATTCTTTCCATGTGAAGATTGTCCTGGTCGCGGTTGCGAAGAAATGAGTTAATTATTTGAACTGGGGAACTGCTGAGGGTGTATGGAAGAAGAACTGGTGGTTCCTGCCCATAGATTTATTCATATGGTGTCATTTTAGATTGTGATATTGTACCATTGGAGCGCCTCAAGGAAATCCATAGAAATAACTGTCCAAATCTATGAAGGAATGGAAAGGATTCGAATATTTTGGGAAGGAGTGTCATTTCACCCGTGTTGACCGGGAAAGTGTCAAAGTCAGTCACCATCTATTGAATTGTCATTTGCAGTCCCGACCAAAAGAAGTTACACTGTTCTCAGACATACGTGTTGAGGAACCCAGAGTTCCCTGCCGATGGAGAAGCATGGAGTTCATAGAAGTCATAGCCCTGTTGAACAGATTGCAACCAATTTGGGACAAGCATAGAAATAGCTGAAAGAGAAACTGGGTCATGAATTGTGTGAGAAGGAGCATCCACCACCAGATTGTCCTTACCCTTTGTGTAAGTGAGTGCATAGGTATAACCCATGTGTTGGATAACCCATTTCAGGTGTGTTGGGGAGGAGACCCATTGTTCTAGGAATTTTTGCAGACTCTGGTGACCAGTCTAGATGCAGAAATAATTCCCTAATAGGGATGGCGGCCGCTTCTATACTCCATGTAAAATTGCCATCATTTCCTTTTAAGATGTACATGCAGCTAAATTCGTACCGAAAAGGTCTTGTGAAGGCACCAAGCCCACTGGTTCAGCAAAGACACCTGCATATCTACCCAAGGAAGTAGTTGATACCATTGATGGGAGCATCTAAATGGCATGGAGCTGAGCGATGACACCATGTGAATTCTTCTTAAGGATCCTTTCCAGGCAATGTGAACTGATGATGCAGAGAAACCCTGGTTGTAAGCCTATAAATATGTGTTGGTTCCCATTGACTAAAAACTGCATCCAAAGTTCAGCAAAATCCCATAAGATGGGGCCAAGTGTGCATAACCATTGAACGTCCAAAACAACATCACATCCTCCTAAGGACAAGAAAAACATGTCAGAGCATAGGTTATAATCTTCTAGAGAGATACGCACATTTTGACATTTTCCCTTGCAAGGTAAGGTGGCCCCATTGGAAACCATGACTTCAAAGTTGGAGCAAGGATGGACAAAACCATCATCCTATTTGGAGATCCGAGGGTCAATGAAGTTATGAGTGCTACCAGAATCGATGAGTATTATAAGAGGAATCTTCTTGAATTAGCCCCTGACCCGCATTGTATGGGGGGTGGTGTTTCCAGCTAAAGAATGGAGAGGTATCTCTGGGTGGTCATCCTAAGATGGAAGGTCAATAGGAGGCGCTTGAATGTCGACCTGATCATCCAGTGTATCTGGAGCTTCTTCACCAAATTTAGAGGTAGGAAGAGAATCCACACCCAGGAGATAGAGCTTTTGCTGAACACATCTATGTCCTTGAGTGAATTTCTCATCACAATTATAACAAAGTCCTTTTTCTCTGCATGCATGCATCTTTGTTTCAAACAAATGCTTGATAGGAGTTGGTCGAGGAGCTGGTGGGATGGTAGGTCGTTCAGAACCCATATTTTGGAAGGGAACAAAAGTGGGTTTGGAGCGTTGTTGGGCTGCAATCTTGTCTTCTGCCAACTTAGCCAACCCCAGGGCTTCCATCATTGTGTTGGGACAAAACATTTTGACCTCTAAGGGGATTTCATCCTTAAGACCACTGATAAAACAACTCCTGTAGAAGTCATCAGACAATCCTTCTGTGTGATTGGCTAGTTTCTCAAATTATGTCTGATACTCTCTCACAGTGCCATTTTGACGAACTTTAGTGAGTTCTCTAGTGAAGTCATCAAAAGCACTAGAACCAAATCGTTGCAAAAGGAGTTGGAAAAAATATGTCCATTTTGGATTGTCATTAGCCTTGATGTACCAACCGTACCATTGAAGGGCTTCCTGTTCCAAATGAAAGGATGCAAGTGGAACTCTTTGTACATTAAAAGTATTATGCAGACTGAAATACTATTCTACACGATAGATCCATCCATTTGGATCAGTACCATTGAAGCGAGAAAAATCAAGCTTTGGACCATGGAAATTGCTGGAAGAAGAGAACCCATTGTCTGATGAAGACTTAGACTATTGTTTGTTGTTCATGGATGAATGCTCAAGATGGAGGCCGAGAAATGTTTCATTCAGATCCTGGAGTTTGGTTTGGATGGCTGCAAGTGCTTCCTCCATGGTTTTTGCTCTTGCGCGAGTGACAACCATAACCAGGAGTCTTTTTTTTGTGAATGGGTAGAAAAACACAAACAAAAGCTTATTTGGTAAGGGAAAATTTGGATTTGGGAAAAACTCGGATGGGTAATTGGGGTTTGAGTAGGTTTTGGACACTTTGGAATGGATAGGGAAGCAGAAAATGAGGATTTCAGAAGCGGGGTGAAAGAATGGGAAAATTTGTCAGAGAGGGACAAAGAAGCATAAATAGGGAATGAACACAGTGGCAAAATTTGAAGGCGATTGGGTGAAAATCGAAGGAGTTATGGAAAACCCTAAAAATAGACAAATGTGGGATTTATGGTCTTGGGAAGTGGAATTTGGGATAGGGTCCTTAGGAATTAAATATGTAGAATGGGATTGCAGGGGTGTCAGTAAAGTTGTAGGGAAAACAGAGTTAAAACAAGGGAGTTATGGCGAAAAAGAAGAATTTTATACTCTTTTTTTTTTAGAATGCATCTGAAACGACTTTCGGAATGGATCGAAAACGGAGGGATCTGGAACGGCTCGGAATGGATTGAAAACACATGGATCTGAAACAACTTTTAGAATGGATCTGAAATGGCTGGATCAGAACCGGCTTTTGGAATGGATCTGCAACGGCACAGAAGTGATCTGTAACAGATGGATCTGTAACGGCATAGAAGTGATCGGCAATAGTGCAGCTCAAAATAGATATGGACCCTAGGTATGTTCGGCTTCCTATCGGTTCATGGGATTCACTCAGCCACCAATGTTGTTTGATGGCTTGCGTATTAGGGCAGTACCCCTCACTCCAAGGCTCAGGTAAAAATGATAACCGCTTGGCCACAAACGACATCTCTTGGTTTACCTCACGGGTGGGAACTAGTCAACCAGGTAGGGGTCGTTTCCCTTTTTGCTGGAAGGTCCTTTCAATGGGCCAGCTACTTTGGGGTTCCTGTGGTACTCTCACAATGATTTTTAGGGATTATGCCTAGTACTTACAAACCATTACACCAAAACCCCAAGGTGTTAGTGAAGGCCGCCCACTAAGATCTTAACATCCCACCACGCTCCATAGTCCAGAGTCTAGGATGGATGTGGGCCCGTACGGTGGTGTCCCCTTTGAGCCATACAAGCCTCGGACGATTACTGTAATGCCGATGTTGCCACTCGCTCTATGAATCGAACCTAGATCTAATATCAAATGTTACGAACCATTACACCAAAACCTCGAGGTGTTAGTGAAGGCCTCCCACTAGGATCTTAACATATTTCAACCAATCTTTAATATTTAGCTAGCACTAAGATTAGAGGGGGCTCCCTCACAAGATTACTGATCTAACACTTTATGCTTATTGAGAAACAAAAGGTTATTAGAACTTCAAGAGAATAAACCAAATTTAAAAAGTAATTAATATGGAATTTGGTTGGAAGTGGTTACTAGTAGAGTTGGGGCTGAAATATCCAAAATCTCAGCTTAGAGGGCCTTTCCATTGGGCATGGAGTCAAAAGAAGAACTTTAAAAACTAAATTGGACATAATATCAATTACAAAGGAATTTCATTGAATGGAATAGTAAACCAGCTTTAAATGAGGATGGATTTAGAAGGTGAAAAAGAGAACTAAAAGGAGTGCCTCTTAGACAAGTTCCTGAAAGTCTTGAATGTCTTGTTGGGGCCAAGGTCGCAGCTATAGTAAAAGCTGCGAATTTTGGGAAAAAGCACGAGTATGGAAGGAAAGTGCTAATTTTGGGACAAGCACTAAGTTTTGGGTAAGAAGGAGACGGTGCGCAGTACGGTGCCAGATGGATGATCTCAGCGCAGATCACGGACCGGAAATTGCGGAGCTCGCGCGCACGTCATCGAAGAATGAAGGTGGCTCAGCTACCATAATAAATAAGGTGATGGAGTAGAGGGCTTAGCTACCCTCATTTAAAGGCTTAGTACAGAAGTTATGGTTGCTCGGATCAAGGAGGAGCAACGGACCAGAGCATTGAAGGCGAAGGACGATCGCCCATACCCACAATCTGCGCCGGAATTCATGGAGCCTGTAGGAAGCGGCGACGTGACTGCAAGCGGCGCCTACAGTACACCTAGCCATGTGCGTGGTTAGGGTTTTTGGGAATCACTGTTGGGAAAGGCCCACAGTTTTGTAAAGGTGTGACCGTCATGGCTACCTATATAGATGAATCACTGTAATGGGTAGAGGGTTCTTCCTCCCTTCCTTCAGTTCCTCCCTTTTTGGAGAATTAGAGAGTTAGATGCTAGACTGTTAGAGAGCCAGTCTAAAGGGATAGATCATGTGTTGATTATCCTTCACTGTAATTTCTACCTGGTGTGTAGAACTAGAGAGAGGAAATCGGATAGCCGAGGAGCTAATCCCTGAGTTGCCAGACAGTCTGAGTCGACGTCTGTGCCTTTGTAATCTCCATAGAGAGGAGACAAGCTTGAGAAAAGGGCTCCCAGCTGTGTGCGTGGAGTTTCCTGTAAGTTCTAAGGCTGCAGCTGTGTGCGCAGCATATTGTATAACTCTATCATTTTCTGGTTAATATAAACTCCTGAGGACGTGGTTTTCCTCGAGGAGATGAGCTTCACTTATATCTTCTTGTTATAATGTTTGTGTGAATGATAACTATTTCGAGTTCAGTATTTGTGTATGCAAGACTTCTGTCTTATCTTTGTGACTGTTTGAGCGAGTTGGAAAGATCCCTTGATAACTATAAGTATCTTAAGTACTAAAGAGGTAGTAACGCACAGTCGCTGCGGCGAGAGCAGACTGCGTTACTGCGCTAGATGCGAAGGGCGAGAAAGTGTTTCGCGCGTCGACCCAAGAAATAGTTGCCTGCTGCGTTGGAAAGGAGAAACTGCGCAGTAGACCTGCCAAGGAAGGGATCCGCGCAGCTGCGCCGAGCGGCCTGCGGGAAGGTCCGACCGCCGATTTTGCAGGAACCATTCAAGGAAAAGCTATCTCCGCGTCACCCCGGTTAAGGAAACCTGATTCCTTAACCCCCCCATAGCCACTTCGGGTGAGACCTCGAGCTGCCGCGCAGCTCGTTGCCGAGAGGGCCAGTGCGCCAAGGGGTTTTGTTGCTGCGCTTCATTAAAACCCGGGTCTGCCCAAGAAAGCAGCCAACAAATGGTTCCGTTGCCTCATGACTTTTTGATCACGTCACTTCCGTTGCTCTGAACCTTGTTGCTCAGCCAACAAATGGTTCCGTTGCCGCGCGAATGAGACTTGTTATTTTGGCGACGCGCGAGATAGAACAGTCCAACAAATGGTTCCGTTGCCGCGTGGATGAGACTTGTTCTTTCAGCAACGTGTGAGATACTGTTGGAGCCAACAAATGGTTCCGTTGCCTAGTGACCAACAAATGGTTCCAAATGTGTTACTGGAACCCTACAACTAAGGAAATTGGAGACTGGTTTGATTTAAAGGCTAAAGAGTTTGCTGAACAAGAAAATAGAAGCCCTACGCTTCAAACAGAAGATTGGTTACAGAAGTATATTTATGCTGACCTTTACGAAATTTTCTTTGTTACGTTTGCATTGGAGTTACACGCTTGGATAGCCAAGTTAGCAGATTCTAGACCTACGCTGCATGTTGATCGACCCGTCACGTGGACGCCTGAGCTAGCTAGTATTGTGAAGCGGATAGACAATCCTGTGTCCCGCGCAGTAGACTTTTGGTTGAATAGTCTACTGGAAGGTTTTATTACCGAATTTGCAGTCGATACAAGAAAGAGTTTCAGTGAAGCTGAGAGGAGTTTCTTCCAAGTACACAGAGGTAAGTTCTTAAATTCTCTGAACTTATGGATTAAAATGCTTCTGTATGAAAAAGGAAAGCTATGTATTGCTTCTGATGAATAGCATAGTCAAGTAATGTCCGTAGATTCTGATAGTGATCCTGAAGTTATTGGTTGCACTCGTAGTGGAAAACGATATAAAGTAGGCCTTGACCAATATCCTTTTGAGTCTAGCCCAGACAATCGCCAAGTCCCTAGAGCAAGCCATATAGAAAGACAGGGGAGTGCTCATATCCCGTATTACCCCTTTACACCGCAAAAACCAGACGGAGCTCAGTATAATCCTACAGTAACACCTTCGAGTAGCCCACACGCTACTTCTAGTACCTCTGTACCACCTTTGTTTAACCATCCCGGAGGCACTGCTACAGTACCTCCACCTCAAACCCGTGCAAGAAGGATGGGTGATGACATGAAACTACCAACTTTTAGAGGAACAGGGATAGAGGACCCTGAGCAGCACTGGTTCTTATGTGAAGCCATTTGGACAATTAAGCAAATTAATGATGATGCTGTTAAACTGGTTCAGTTAGCAACCACACTAAGAGAAAGAGCCTTGACTTGGTTCATGAAATACTCAGCAGCACAGAATAGGACGCTTGCTGAGGTAAGAAATGCCATGATTAGAGAATTCAAGAAACCTAAGTCAGAATCACAGTGTATAACAGAGCTCAAAGACATCAAACAGTTACCTACAGAATCAGTATGGGATTTTGACCAGAAGTTCAAAGCTTTGATAGATCAAGTAAGCTTCGAGTTTGCACCACAGCAACATAAAGAATGGTTCATTGCTGCGCTGCTCCCACACATTAGACTTCCTCTTATGCAACAGAATCTCAATACTCAGGAACAAGCTCTAGAAATGGCTATGAAACTAGAAGCTTCGCCAATTGCAGGAACAAGCAACGATGTTGCGCATTTACAGAACCAATTAGCAAACTTAACCTTGCAAGTGCATGATATTAAGAAAGGCAAGGAGATTAAGGAAGAAATTTGGTGTACAAAATGTAAAGCCCAAGGTCATTCAAAGGACCATTGTCCTGTTTTCATAGACTACATTGCAACTGGAGCACCTAATCCTTTACCACAGGCACAAGGGCCTTGGTGTGAAATCTGCAGAACTAGAGGTCATAGACCACAAGAATGCCACTTACTTCAGAAATATGTACAAACTCCAAAGAATCTATATTGTAATTTCTGTAAATCAGTAGGTCATGATGAGAACAATTGTAGAGCATATGAGCTTATGATAGAAAGAAAGCATGATGTTTATAGGGTACAAGCAGAGACACAAGGACCCACAGCAGGTCCACCTTATGACCAATCTCGGGACGCCCGAGCAGCAAATTACAGAGGACGCGGACGCACAACAAATTTGGGTCGTGGAAGAGGACAGATCACTTGCTATAATTGCGGAGAACAAGGTCATTTTGCTAGGGATTGCCAAAATCCTACAACCCTCTGCAGATATTGTAAATCTTCTGACCATATCATCGAAGAATGCCCTCAGTTACAGGCTAAGATGCAAGCAAAGACACCACAGGTCAATCAGAATATCCAGTTGATTGGAGCCGAAAAAAGAGAACCAGACCCTACAGTTAATATAGTGACACGCAGTGGAGCTACAACTGGTGCGCAAGAGATGGGAACGGGAAAGCAAGCGACGCAATGGGTGCGCCGCGCTAACATTAAACCAGCCCCACTTAACCTACAGAAGCAAAAAGAAGCATTTAAGCAAGCTCAAGAGTATTTCTCAGATCCGAGAGCTTCAAGTTCTACCGCAATTCCGCAGAACAATAGTAGATCGCAAGTGCTAAGACAAGACAACTTGGTACAAGAACAGGCCACTACAGCTGGAAGACCTGACGACGATAAGGAGCATGCCCTAGGCAGTGTTCATGCGTTTCTGCGACAATGTTTAAAATTGTTGCGCAATGAACAAGCAACTCTAGAACTCCAACACCTGTTGGATCGGTGCCAACACTCTGCTTCGACGAACACACCACAGCGTGCTGTTCACCAGATTAGGAGTCACATTAGAACAGGAAAAGAGATGAGGCTCACAGCGCAGATTGGAGCATTTGAAATGGACGAAGTCATGTTAGATTTGGGCTCAGAAGCCAATGTTCTCACTATGCAGACATGGGAACAGATGGGAAGCCCTCAGCTTACAAGATCCCCTATCCAGCTAAGACTCGCAAATCAGCAACGAGTCTCTCCATTGGGCAGATTACCCAATGTACCTATTGATATTGAAGGAGTAAGAAGCTCTGCAGATTTTGAAGTAATCAAAATTATGGATGATAGTAGACCATACCCAGCGCTGTTAGGAATAGACTGGGCACTTGATAATTTGGCTGTCATTAACCTGAAGAAAAGACAGATGACCTTTGAGGATGACCAGATCAGGGTCATCGCACCTCTTGATCCTATTCAAGGACCAAGATATATAGAACCTATTCGCGCAGAAGAGGAAGCGCGCCACATGGAAAGCCTGTATCAGATGACCACTAACCACAGTGACTATGTCAACCCCACAGCAGACGGCCATATCAGCTGGCGATGTGATAGCTCGTGCACATCAGATTCAGATGCAGGATTGGAAAATTGGCAGAATCGTCTACATGAGGTTTCTGCAAGACGTTGCGCCATGATGACTAAATCCATTCGATGGATTGGCACAGAATTAACTGACACTCCAACTTTTGATGGTCTAACCAAAGTAACTAAATTCATACAGGAATATGAACAAAAGCTTCCAGAACCACAGCGCATCCAGGCACTGGATATAGCATTGCGCGCTACACCCGCAAGATGGTGGATTGCGCACAAGGAGAATATTCATACATGGAAAGACTGTCGCAGATTGATACTGCGCAGATTTCAGGACACCACAGCCGAAGCGCTACGCAAATATGAAGGACAGAGTGACCCCAGGTCACACATTGAAGCATGTATTCAGCAATGGTCAGATATTCCGGAAGATGAATGGGTTCACCAATTCATCCACACATTAGATACAATTCCAAGGAATTGGTATACTGAAATAGAATTGCGCAAAGGCACTCTTACTTGGGCTCTTATGATAGAAAGTTTTCAACTTACATTCAGCTTTGAGTCAGAGCATCCAAGCATTGATCAGGCTCTGAAGTGTATTAAAAAGAAGGTATTTGAACCAGGTCTAGTAACAGAATATTCCCAACCAGATTGGGCTGTTCAGATGGAGCATGCCCTGGAATGTTATAACTTTACCGCCGAAGATGAGGAGGACGATCCTCGCAACCTCCATATCCCAGAATCAGAAGGGACACGCAATATTGAAGGTCCTGAGCTTGATATTCCTGCCATCGCAGAACACGTCAAGCTCAAGAAAGTTAACATTGGCACAGAAGCTGACCCAAAGTTTGCTTCTATAGGAGATTATTGGGATGATGAAACCGTTGCGCATGTTTCAGATTTATTACGTGATTACCAGGATATCTTTCCTACCAAGTTCACAGAAATGAAAGGCATCCTAGGAGACTTAGGAGTGATGCGCATACCTCTGAAACCAGACGCCAAGCCAGTAAAGCAGCGCCCATACAGGTTGAACCCGCGCTACAAAGAAAAAGTCAAAGAAGAAATTGATAAGATGCTTGCAGCAGGTATTATTGAGCCAGTAGAGGAAAGCGATTGGATTAGTCCTATGGTGGTCCAAGAAAAGAAAACGAAAGGTGAAATAAGAATTTGTGTCGACTTGCGCAAACTCAATGATGCATCAGCGCACGACCCATTTCCCACTCCTTTCACAGATGAAGTACTTGATAATGTTGGAGGACAAGAGGCTTACTCTTTCACTGATGGATTTTCGGGATATCATCAGATTAGAATCCATCCGGATGACCGCCACAAGACTACTTTTGCAACTGAATGGGGCTCATTCCAGTACACGGTAATGCCCTTTGGTCTTAAAAACGCACCTGCTATCTTCTCTAGAGTTGTTGTTGCTGTTTTTAAAGAATTTATCCACAAGTTTTTAGAAGTCTATTTTGATGACTGGACTGTATTTGGTTTACTAAAGAACCATATTGCGAATCTGCGTATGATGCTAGAAAAATGTAGACAGCATCAGATTTCCCTTAACTTGAAAAAATGTATATTCTGTGCGCCCTTTGGTATTTTGTTGGGACATATTGTATGCAGACAAGGACTCTTGATGGATCCTGCGAAGGTTGCCATCATTGCTAATTTACCTGCGCCCAACTCAGTTAAGCAATTGCGCACTACATTGGGACATACAGGATACTACAGAAAATTCATCAAAGGATATGCAAGGATCACAGCGCCTATGGAAAGATTGCTGAAGAAGGATTCGAAGTTCCAATGGACAGAGGAATGCCAACAGAGCTTGGACACACTTAAAGAAAAGATGATCACAGCGCCTATTCTAGTTTTCCCGGATTGGAGAAAACCTTTTCATGTTCATGTTGATGCTTCTTCCATAGCATTGGGAATCGTGCTTACACAGTCTGGAGAAGGAAGTATTGACCACCCAATTGCTTACTCCAGCAGAAAGTTATCTACAGCTGAGAAGAATTACACCACTACAGAAAGGGAAGGACTAGCCATGGTGTATGCCCTACAGAAATTCAGACACTATCTGTTAGGAGCTCACTTTAAAATGTATACTGATCATTCTGCTTTGAAATATTTGGTCAATAAACCAGTCTTAGGAGGCAGAATTTGCAGATGGCTACTACTCTTTCAAGAGTATGATTTTGAGGTTATTGTAAAGCCAGGCAGATTGAATGCAGGGCCTGACCATCTATCCAGAATAGAGTCAGGAGAGGAACCTACGAGTCTGGAGGACAATCTGCCTGACGCACAGTTGTTTTATATCCAAGCAGCAGACGAATATTATTCTGATATTCTTAACTTTCTCACTACCGGACAAGCGCCGGCTGAGTTTACAATCCAGCAGAAGAAGCAACTTGTTGTCCGAGCCACAGACTTCACTTTGATAGCAGGCCAGCTTTATAAGTTGGGCCCTGACGAAATTTTGCGCAGATGTATCTTACCACATGAAAAGAGCTCTATCATCGCAGAAGCACATTCAGGTACCGCAGGAGGCCATTTCGCAGGAAAGCCGACTGCGCAGAAAATATTAGCCGCAGGACTTTGGTGGCCGACATTGCACAAGGATACTAAGGAATTCTGTAAATGTTGCGATGTGTGCCAGCGCACAGGAAAACCCTCAAGGAGAGATGAAATGCCGCTAAGACCCCAGATCACACTGCGTGCTTTTGATAAATGGGCCATTGACTTTGTAGGACCTATTAACCCACCAGGAAAAAGAACTGGCGCAAGATATATCATTACAGCTACTGAGTACCTCACCCGATGGGCTGAGGCGAAGCCAGTTAAGAACTGCGACGCTGCTACTGCCGCGCAGTTCATTTTCGAGAACATTATCACTAGGTTTGGATGCCCAGTGATCCTCATGAGTGATCAAGGTACACATTTCCTCAATGAGACTATAGAGGCCCTTACTGAAGAATTTCAAATTAATCACCATAAGAGTACACCCTACCATCCTCAAGCTAATGGTACGGTGGAAGCATTCAATAAGATCCTTGAGAATGCCCTGACGAAGATCTGTAATCAACAAAGAGATGATTGGGACCTTAGAGTCACAGCTGTATTATGGGCTTACAGAACCACTTGCAAGAAATTAACAGGTCACACACCTTTCAGCTTGGTGTATGGACAAGAAGCAGTTATGCCCATGGAATACATTGTTCCCAGTCTCCGAATTGCGCAAATTACAGAAATGGCAGATCCTGACACTATGAATGAAAGACTTTCGCAACTGCTTTCTTTAGAAGAAGACAGACTTATGGCCGGATTTCATCAACAGGTACAGAAGGCAAGACAGAAAGCTTGGCATGACAGGCACATTCGGCATAAGCACTTTGAAGAAGGAGACTTGGTACTCCTTTATGATAGTAAATTCATCAAGTTTCCAGGCAAGTTTCGTGTGCATTGGTTAGGTCCTTTTCAGGTAATAAAAATAACAGACGGAGGCGCAGTTCAGCTTGCGAAGCTGAATGGAGAACTACTACCTACAATGATAAACGGGAGTCGGCTTAAGCTTTATTGCGACGGCCACTCCGCCCTGTCGACATAATATAGTACTCAGGAATGCAGATGCCCAGTGTAGTTGAAAGAGACATCGCATTTAGTCTACACGGAAGCTGCGACACACCCTCAGTTTCCAGCTTCCTGCGCAGTTCCTTGAAATATCCGCGCATCCTGAATAAAAATTGCTTGAACAAAGCTTAGCGGTCCGCTCTGGCGAAGTTTTGCTTTATGGACCATTGGACTATCGCTCTTGCGAAGTCCCCTTTCATAATTTGCCACTGAAAAGAGTTTTGTTGTGGACCCCTAGAGGCACAGTTTCCTAAGTTGAAATGACCCGCCGGAAAATTTGAATTACAGCAGTTATGTAGCCGCGTTTGAATAAATGAAGGATAAGGCCGCTATTTAATTCTACCCGTTCTGACGGATTCGGCTTAATCTCCGAAAGATTTGCATTTAACTCAGGCGCCGAAACCATTAGCTTCTCCCGGAAGGCTGTCAGAACCCGTCAATCACACTAAATGCACCGCTACGGCAAGGAGGATAGCGTGTTGTCAACTCATCTGTAGCCGCCTATAGCTACGTAACCCCACTTGGTCGCATTTACTAACCCCGCTGGCTATAAATACCTCACACTTGTATCAATTTTGGGTTACTGTCTCGAGTTGCATAAGTTGTCTTTGAAGATCTGCACTATTGTTTTCAGAGCCGAGTGTGCAGACTATTTTCCCTTGTTTTCAGAGTCTATACCCTACGCAGTTCCGCCATTTGCTGTCCAGAGTCTTGTTATTTACATTGGTTCACAACGGAGAATTTATCGACTGAAGAAGTTATTCGTCAATTTCTACGCCGAGGCTTAGATTTCGGCATGGCCACTCCGGTGACGCCGTCGGCCTACGTACACCCTGGTGCTACTGATCCCAGAACATCTCCAGGCACAAGAGCATCTCAGCAGCAGCCGGAGGAACCTGTTCCAGAACCGCTCGCGTCTATGGTGAACTACCTTCCGCCGCGTCCAGACGATGCGCCGGATGTCCAGATTCCGAAGAATGCAAAGTATCCAATTCCGCTACCGCCACTACCGGCTAGTGTGCGGGTAGAAGGCCAACTATTGGGAAACATTCCACTGGTTAAATTCTCTGATTTTAACCTTGGAGACTATAAGACATATCCTCAGTTTCAGTTGGACCGATATTTGGATATCGTCCATAATCCCACCAGAAACGTTGATGAGTTTATCCCGAAGGGATTTGCAGCAAATCTTGAGCGCCCGGGACTCTTGAATTTGTTGAAGCTACCGCACTTTGGGCGTAGCAATGAAGTGAACGCAGTCGTTAAAACACTGCTATCCTGCGTTCATGGAGGTTACCTTTGGCTCGGGAGGCCAATTGATCTAAATGTTGACTTGATACACCGTATCACCGGCCTATCTAAGGTTGGTAAGGATCCCAATATCCATTTTGCGGGAAAAGAGAAGGACCGAAAATTAGCTGCAAAGCTGGTCCAGAAATATAACTTGACAAGAGGAGGTCGGGCTTATGACCTCACGACCGTAGAAGATGAGGCACTTCGCTTCACAGGAAGTCTGCTTGCAGGCAGACTTCTCACCAAGTGCCGACCAAAAGAAGTTATTGGAGCTGTCGTAGAGCTCGCTATCGCAGCTGCGGAGGGAGAACAGTACAACTGGTCTCTCTTCCTGCTGAATTCTTTTTTGGCTGATTGCCTGAATGTGCAGGACAATGCAGGCCAATCATTCCATTTTTCATGGCTTTTAATTCTATGTGCTCTCGTCGGGTGGAAGGAGCCCCCGAATACTCAGTTCCGTCCACGCCGCGCAGGAGAGGTTGCCGGCATGCGCTACATCAACCTCTGGGATTCCCCTAATCCCGCGAAGCGCAAGATGAATCGCGCTGTTTTTTGTGAGTATTACTATCTCCTCCGCGATACCATACAAGATATGCCAAGGCTGAGCGCGGAGACAGCCACATTGTATGACGGGAAGTTGGCTTTTACTGCCGACATCCATCAACTCTACCTTCGGCCTTGCGACATTCCAGGTGACTGGGCGCTAGGTCTTTACAGGATGACCACAGAAGATGTCGAAGAAACCATTAAGTCTTGGTCGGACGAATGGAGAGCAGCAGCTGACATCGCACCTGCGATGCCACCCGCCGCTGCGCAAGAAAAAGATAAGGGCAAGGAAGCCCCTGAGCAAAGAAGCGACGAAGGCTCAACAGAACCAGCCACAAAGAAGCAGAAAGTGTCGCATCCCACTGAGGCCATTCCCTCGGAGGTCGACAAATATTTGAAAGAGCAATTTCGTGAGATGCGGAACATGCATGCTCACATCCGAGGTGCTCTAGACTTACAATTTGTAGAACTAAAAGGTCTCGCAGGAAGGATTGCGCAGACCCATGCGCCAGCATCTACTTCGCAGGTGCCACAAGAAATCCCAACTGGCGAGCGAGTTGAAGAACTCACAGAAAGGCACACTGTCGTGCATATTCCGCCTACCAGCATGACACTTCCAGATCCCCTAGCTGAACTGCAGGTAAGCACAGTTGGACCTGTAGAAATTAATTTGTCTATGATTCCTATAGAAACTCTACAGCTAGTACAGGAGAAAGTTTCTCTTGAGTTGAGAGCTAGAGAGCTCTCTACTTTCCAGGCAAACCAACGACTGCAATCGCAGGAGATAGAGCTGAAGGAAAGTCATAAGAATATCTCTGCGAAGCTTGCACTCTATGAGGCGCAAGACACCGGCATCAGAAACGCAATAGAAGAGATTGCTCAGGAACTGCCGGCTTGCGAGATTCAACCAGACCTCCCTCTGGTTGCAAAAGTTCAAATTATTGGCGAAAGGGCGAAAACCCTGGAGCAAGAAATAGCTGCTATGGCAGAAGGCCATAAAACCCAGATCGCTGAGCTAGAAGCTCGCATTGCTGCGCATCTTACAGATGATGCGCAGGTACAGTTTGAAGCATTGAGCAGAGCTTCCACACGAATGAAAGGTCGAGTACAGGAAGCCAAGAACCTGATGAACCAGGCTATGGAAGCTTGGACAGAGCTTGTGAACCTCCCTTTTAAAGTGGGATTATCAGAACAGGTGCAAGCTGCAGAACAGTCCCTCACTGTTCTGAATGAAGAAGCCAAGTCCTTAACAGGCTTGCCAAAGATGAAGAAAATGGGCGAAGTGCGC
Source organism: Larix kaempferi (assembly GCA_027924585.1). Classification (NCBI taxonomy): domain Eukaryota; kingdom Viridiplantae; phylum Streptophyta; class Pinopsida; order Pinales; family Pinaceae; genus Larix; species Larix kaempferi. Next base: position 866,910 of record BSBM01001596.1, on the reverse strand, counting down.
AAAATGCAGCAGCAACTGCACAAGCTCAGAACTGAAGATGAGAAGCTCACCAACAGCATTCAGCCATTCATGGATGAGTATGCTGAAATTGTTGGCCAGATTGAGACAAAAATCAAAGAAATTGCCGAGTCTCAAGAGATCATTGATACACTCACTAAAGAAGAAACAACCGCAGAAACAGTACAAACAGCCGATCAGTGTATTGAGGAATTGGACTCCGCTATTGTGAAATGGCAGAAAACATTCGCGGAGACTCAAGCAAACGCAGATGCGCAAATTCAAAGACCACGCGCTAGTGCGAGTGGCTCGAGGGCGAGCCACAAGTGAGTGTTGGGGGCCTGTTGGGGCCAAGGTCGCAGCTATAGTAAAAGCTGCGAATTTTGGGAAAAAGCACGAGTATGGAAGGAAAGTGCTAATTTTGGGACAAGCACTAAGTTTTGGGTAAGAAGGAGACGGTGCGCAGTACGGTGCCAGATGGATGATCTCAGCGCAGATCACGGACCGGAAATTGCGGAGCTCGCGCGCACGTCATCGAAGAATGAAGGTGGCTCAGCTACCATAATAAATAAGGTGATGGAGTAGAGGGCTTAGCTACCCTCATTTAAAGGCTTAGTACAGAAGTTATGGTTGCTCGGATCAAGGAGGAGCAACGGACCAGAGCATTGAAGGCGAAGGACGATCGCCCATACCCACAATCTGCGCCGGAATTCATGGAGCCTGCAGGAAGCGGCGACGTGACTGCAAGCGGCGCCTACAGTACACCTAGCCATGTGCGTGGTTAGGGTTTTTGGGAATCACTGTTGGGAAAGGCCCACAGTTTTGTAAAGGTGTGACCGTCATGGCTACCTATATAGATGAATCACTGTAATGGGTAGAGGGTTCTTCCTCCCTTCCTTCAGTTCCTCCCTTTTTGGAGAATTAGAGAGTTAGATGCTAGACTGTTAGAGAGCCAGTCTAAAGGGATAGATCATGTGTTGATTATCCTTCACTGTAATTTCTACCTGGTGTGTAGAACTAGAGAGAGGAAATCGGATAGCCGAGGAGCTAATCCCTGAGTTGCCAGACAGTCTGAGTCGACGTCTGTGCCTTTGTAATCTCCATAGAGAGGAGACAAGCTTGAGAAAAGGGCTCCCAGCTGTGTGCGTGGAGTTTCCTGTAAGTTCTAAGGCTGCAGCTGTGTGCGCAGCATATTGTATAACTCTATCATTTTCTGGTTAATATAAACTCCTGAGGACGTGGTTTTCCTCGAGGAGATGAGCTTCACTTATATCTTCTTGTTATAATGTTTGTGTGAATGATAACTATTTCGAGTTCAGTATTTGTGTATGCAAGACTTCTGTCTTATCTTTGTGACTGTTTGAGCGAGTTGGAAAGATCCCTTGATAACTATAAGTATCTTAAGTACTAAAGAGGTAGTAACGCACAGTCGCTGCGGCGAGAGCAGACTGCGTTACTGCGCTAGATGCGAAGGGCGAGAAAGTGTTTCGCGCGTCGACCCAAGAAATAGTTGCCTGCTGCGTTGGAAAGGAGAAACTGCGCAGTAGACCTGCCAAGGAAGGGATCCGCGCAGCTGCGCCGAGCGGCCTGCGGGAAGGTCCGACCGCCGATTTTGCAGGAACCATTCAAGGAAAATCTATCTCCGCGTCACCCCGGTTAAGGAAACCTGATTCCTTAACCCCCCCATAGCCACTTCGGGTGAGACCTCGAGCTGCCGCGCAGCTCGTTGCCGAGAGGGCCAGTGCGCCAAGGGGTTTTGTTGCTGCGCTTCATTAAAACCCGGGTCTGCCCAAGAAAGCAGCCAACATGTCTTGATGAAAGAATAAACATGCTGAGCCTCAATCATTTCAAAGTAGTTAGTAGTTTCTAAGAGGCTACAAAATATTCATGGTTCAACTTGTCAACAAAAGAAAATGCATATATAATTAAACAAAAAGCCAACCAAGATTGTAGTCCTTGCCCAACATAGATGCATATGTATGATTTAACAAAATATTGAAAAACTCTGAATAATTGCTAAGTTGTTGCTCAAATATTTTATTACAAGAAATATCAACAGAGAGGAAAAAATGTGGAAATACAAGAGAGATACAAGCTTCTATAGCCAATGATATTAATCTCTGTAAAAGACACTACATCTGCTCCTCCATCATAATCATGAATTCAATGATCGATTTCTCTCCACTGAAAGTAATTACATGATGGCCTTCCAGCCATGGATGGCTCAACCCTCCCCCTTCCTGATAAAATTTGCTTCCTCTACGAATTCGAATTTTCCTTGCTTAAATAGAGAGAGAAGAGATCATAACAGAAAAATGGATCTAACAGCAGGATGTAATAGAAAACATTCTAGGAGAATCGATCTTAAACGGTCCCAATATCTCACAATGTATACATTTGTTTTGAACACGCATCATGTTGAAATGTAAATTGGCCCATTTTTGAAGTGGGTTTTCAACCGTTTGATCTAATTACTCATGGTTTTCCCAGAATAGTACACACAAAAAAACGTCTCCTGTAGGTGCACGATTCTCCACGTGTCTTAAAACCTCTATTATCAGCTTGGTGGTTTCAGGACCACAAGAAAATGGTTTCCAATTACCACTTTTGGGAGTCTGAATCGATGAGATCCTGCCACATCATATTAGTGATTTTGAATTCAGGCCCATGTCCTTTTGATTATCTTCCTTGCAACTTTTCAATCCTAAATTCATGAGAGCCGTCGATCTAGGATGCTCATGATCTACATTTTTCCAAAAATATTTTACATTATAATAATATAATATAAAAGAAAAATTACCACATGTTTTTAAAACATCTTTTATCATCTTGGTGGTTTCAGGGCCATAAGAAAACGGTTTCCAATTACAACTTTTGGGATCCTGAATCGATGAGATCCTACCACATCATATTAGTCGTTTTCAATTCAGGCCCGTGTGCTTTTGATTATTTTCCTTGCAAGTTTTCAAGCCCGAATTCATGAGAGCCGTAGATCTAGGATGATCATGATCTACCTTTTCCCAAAAATATTTTACATTATAATAATATAATATAAAAGACAAATTACAACATATTTTTAAAACATCTTTTATCAGCTTGGTGGTTTCAGGGCCACAAGAAAACGATTTCCAATTACCACTTTTGGGAGCCTGAATCTATGAGAGCCTGCCACATCATATTAGTGGTTTTGAACTCAAGTCCATGTGCTTTTGATTATCTTCCTTACAACTTTTCAATCCTGAATTCATGAGAGCTATAGGTCTAAGATGCTCATGATCTACCTTTTTCCAAAAAGATTTTACATTATAATAATATAATATAAAAGACAAATTATTTCTCTTGATTTTATATTTAATTCACAAATGAAATATGTGAATTAGACCATCCAAATCATCAAGATAATTTTAGCAGGTAGGTAGGTGCATGGTTTAAGGCTCAATTGCTCATAAAATGAAAGGGGTCAAAATTAGTATCAACATTGGCTCCATCTGTAGCAACTTTAAATTTTGGCCTCATTGACACTCAATCTGTACCTTCTTGTCAAAACTTTTCTGCTTTTGACTCTAAAGAAATCTGAGCTTTTGAATGTACAACAAACTAAAAATGGAAAACCTCTTGAAAACTTTAGACATGCTTCTACGGGATCTTGAAAATGGAAAACATAAGAAACAAGGAGAAAATTGATCCTTAGAAGCTTGCTTTGTAATATCTGTTAGATCTTCTTTATTATGTTCTTTCTTGCTTGAGGAAACTGGCATATCCGTTGAACTTGAGTATGATATCCAGTGGAATCACCAGAATGTGGAGTCGCCAAGGTGAATTGTTTGAACAGCTTGTGTCTAACTCTTGTTCACCTTCAAGAGCCATATCTTTAACCTTTTTCGTTCTACCCAGGGAAATGTTTCTTTGACTTTTGTGTACCCGACAACGACGCCATTTTATGTTACTACTAAGGTTGATTCCTGGTTGTAAGGGATTAAGCAAATAACATATTTCAACCAATCTTTAAATCTTTAGCTGGCACTAATATTAGAGGGGGTTCCCTCACAAGATTACTGATCTAACACTTTCTTCTTATTGAGAAAGAACTCGGTTATTACAACTTCAAGAGAATAAATGAGATTTAACAAGTAATTAATATGGAATTTGGTTGGAAGTGGTTACTAGTAGAGTTGGGGCTGAGATATGCAAAATCTTAGCTCAAAGGCCTTTTTATTGGGCATGGAGTCAGAAAGAAGAACTTTAAAAACTAATTTGGACATAATATCAATTATAAAGGAATTTCATTGAATGGAACAATAAACCAGATTTAAATGAGGATGGATTTAGAAGGTGAAAATGAGAGAACTAAAAGGAGTGCCCCTTGGACAAGTTCCTGAAAGTCTTGATGAAAGAATAAACGTGCTGAGCCTCAATCATTTCAGAGTAGTCATCAGTTTCTAACAGGATACAAAATCTTCATGAATCAACTTGTCAACAAAACAAAATGCATATATAATTAAACAAAGAGCCAACCAAGATTACAGTACTTGCCCAACACAGATACATATGTATCATTTAAAAAAATACTCAAAAAATCTAAATAATTGTTAAATTTTTAGTATTAAATCACAATACTATAGGATCTTTGCTGAGAGAATAACATCTACAGTATATCAATGCATGACAATCATAATATGACAAGCATCACAAGAATCACAAGAATCAAAAGCATAGAGACAAGAGACACAGAGTTTCCGTGGGGAAAACCCTAAGGTGAAAAACCCCACAACATCCTCAGAGATAGAGAGAGCAATGGCTCAACCAAAATACAACCAAATAACACTGAGATAGTCTCCTAGCAGATGATCCTCCTCCTCCTCACTAGTGCGCCACTTTTCAGAGAGAGAGATAGTTACTTTTCCGAGTGAGTAAAATAGAGATCTCCTATCTCTATTTATACTCACCTTTTTTCCCAGTGACCTACTGGGGCCGACTTGTCTACTTTGATACACCCACAATATATTATATATTAATCAGGTCCAACCCCATAAGGTGGTCTAATAACCCATCGGCAAGTACACACACTTGCGACACTTGTCAATCCACATGACGACACTTCCTTATAGAGGAATAACACATCTCTTATAAGGGTACAATAAATACAAATGAAATACATTCCGAAGTTACATATACATCAACACTCCCTCTTAACTAGGAAGGTATTTCTCGACACAGATCTGCTAGACAAGTCTTCTTCTCTGGATCATCGTCATCGATGCATCGTCATCATCATCGTCACTGCTGCTACTATCTCAACCAATCTCTGACTCTACTCGTCATAGGAAGTTCTACAGAGCCAGTCCTTTTTCATACTGGATGTAGGCCCACCACCTGCAGGTCTTCATCATCACTGGCCATACTGTGGAATCCTCAGGACTTATTACGTGCGTCACAAAACCTCGAAAGAGCATCCCAGGCTGTTACGAGCACACAGCTCTACCTATAGGATCTCCCAGGGCACCGAATTATATGTGACCTCACCACAAAACCTCACAAGAGCATCCCAGGTTGTTACGAGCACACAGCTCTACCTATAGGATCTCCCAGGGCAACGAATTACATGTGGTCATGGCAAAACCTCGCAAGAGCATCCCAGGACTGATTACGGGCACACAGCCCAACCTATCGGATCTCCCAGGGAAACGAATTACATGCCATAGGACAAAACCGCGAAAGAGCATCTGCCAGATATCCCAGGGAACCGAATTACATGCCATAGGAAAAACCTCGAAAGACTATCTGCAGATCTCCCAGGGCACCGAATTACATGTCCTCCCAGAGCAAAACCTCGAAAGAGCATTTGCCAGATGTCCCAGGGCACCGAATTACATGCCATAGGAAAAACCTCGAAAGACCATCTGCAAATCTCCCAGGGCACCGGATTACATGCTCATCTGCACAACCTGATCCACGGCCACAGAGTATCAACCTGATACTCACCATACATCATCCTGATGTATCCATGATCATCCTGATCATCATCACTGCAACGTCCTGCTGCATGTCATCTGGAGCAACATCCTGAAGCTCGTCATCTATGATCATCCTGATCATCACTGCAACATCCTGCTGCATGTCATCTGGAGCAACATCTTGAAGCTCGTCATCTATGATTATCCTGATCATCACTGCAACATCCTGCTGCATGTCATCTGGAGCAACATCCTGAAGCTCGTCATCTATGATCATCCTGATCATCACTGCATCTACCTGATGCATACCAAGTATCTACCTGATACATATCATCATACATGATCCTCCTGATCATCAATCTATCCACCTGATACAAATACAAATACATGATACATATCACCATACATGATCCTCCTGATCATCAATGCATCTACCTGATGCATACCAAGTATCTACCTGATACATATCATCATACATGATCCTCCTGATCATCAATGTATCCACCTGATACAAATACAAATACATGATACATATCACCATACATGATCCTCCTAATCATCAATGCATCTACCTGATGCATACCAAGTATCTACCTGATACATATCATCATACATGATCCTCCTGATCATCAATGAATCCACCTGATACAAATACAAATACATGATACATATCACCATACATGATCCACCTGATCATACAATGTATCCACCTGATACATATACAGATACATGGTCCAAGCATCCAACATGATGCATATACAAAGTATGTACACATGATCCAACTGATCATATCCAGCATCCAACATGATGCATACATACATAAATGATCCAACTGATCATATCCAGCATCCAACATGATGCATACATACATAAATGATCCAACTGATCATATCCAGCATCCAACATGATGCGTACATACATGCATAAAAATGATCCAACTGATCATATCCAGCATCCAACATGATGCATACATACATACATAAAAATGATCCAACTAATCATATCAAGCAGAAACCAGAACATCATCCTGATGCTCATCATCCAGCGCTTACATCCATAGCCATGTGAAGGATCCTCCTTCCAACATGCTTGGAATGGCTTCAGCAAATGTGTCCATCACTTCTTCCTCGAAGTGTCCTCGATCTGAAGAACGCCAAGCCTCTCTCTGAAGTACTCGAACTTCACTCTGGCTAGTGGCTTTTTCAGCACATCTGCAATCTGCTCGTCCGTCTCAACATACAGAAGCTTCACAGCTCCTCTCTGCACCATATCCCTGATATAGTGATATTTGATCTCTATGTGTTTCGACCTGTCATGAAACACTGGGTTCTCGGACAGCTTCACACAACTCTGGTTATCAAAGAAGATACCAGTAGCCTCCAATGGGAGATCAAATAACTTAGATAGTAGCTTCCGTAGACATACTGCCTCGCAACTAGCTGAGCAGGATGCAACATATTCTGCCTCAGCTGTACTCAGTGCTACGCAGGACTGCTTCCTGCTAAACCAAGAGATCACACTTGATCCCATACTGAAGCAGCACCTGGATGTGCTCTTCCTATCTGCAGCACTGCCAGCCCAATCTGAATCAACATAACCCTGTAGTTTAAACTTTTGATTTGCTTCATACTTGAGCCCATAATCCACTGTACCCTTCAGGTACCTCAGAACATGCTTTATAGCAACCAGGTGAACACTCCTCGGATCCGTCAGCAACTGGCTCAATGTGTTCACAGCAAAGCAAATGTATGGTCTCGTGTTCGTCAGGTACATCAAGGACCCAATCATCTGACGATACATAGTGATATCAACCGGGTCAGATGAAGCATCACATAGAAGCTTCAGGTTCGATGCCATAGGTGTGGCCATGGCCTTGCAATCCATCATCCCAAATCTCTTCAGGATATCTACTGTGTACTTCCCTTGACCAAGGAAGATCCCACCTGCACTCTGCCACACCTCCATACCTAGGAAATAGTGCATCATTCCCAAATCTTTCATGTCGAATTTAGCTGCAAGCTTCCTTTTAGTATCTGCAATCAGTCTGTCATCTCCTGTCACAAATAGGTCATCCACATACAGTAGTAGAATCACAGGATTCCCTTCCTCAACCTTGTAGTAAAGGTTGGAATCCGCTTTACTCTTGGTAAATCCCAAACTAGATAGGAAACTGTCCATCCTACCATACCAGGTTCTGGGAGCTTGCTTCAAGCCATATAAGGCTTTCTTCAATCTGCATACATATGATTCCCTGTCATGTATTTCAAAACCGAGTGGTTGTTCCACATATACTTCCTCTTCTACTACACCATTCAGGAAAGCAGTCTTGACATCCATCTGGTGTATTTTCCATTTCATTGCTGCAGCCAGGGCAAGCACTGTTCTGATGGAAGTATACCTGGCTACAGGTGCAAAGGTTTCTTCATAATCTATTCCTTCTTTTTGAGAGAAACCACGAGCTACGAATCTTGCTTTGTATTTTTCCACACTGCCATCTGCAGCATGCTTGATTTTGTAGATCCACTTGGAAATCACAACAGACTTCTCTTTAGGTCTTGGGACAACATCCCAAACATCATTCTTCATTATTGATTGGTATTCCTCAACCATAGCATCCTTCCATTCTTTCTTTTCTGCTGCCTCTTCATAACTGGAAGGCTCTTTGTTCATAATGTCACAGAGTAAGGCAACATAACTGGTGTGTGATCTGGTTCTCTTCTTTGCTCTGTGTTCTTCTTCTGGAATGCCAAATCTTTCTGCATCATGAATGAGCTCTCTAGCCCATACAGGTTTCCTCTTGTGAGAGTTATCCTCACGGGGTGGATCTACAGGTTCTTGTGGATCTTCAAACTCACGAACAACTTCTGGAACTGCTTCAGTCATGGTAGTGTCCTGAAATCTTGTTTCCTTAGGTTCTTCATAAACTTCAGTAGGTGCCTTCCTTGATTTGATGAATGCTGAGTTTTCATCAAATGTTACATCCCTGCTGACATCAATCTTCTTGAACCCTGGAAAGTATATTCTGTAAGCCTTCGAGCTTTCACTATAACCCACAAAGATGCCCTTCTTTCCTGAAGGATCTAGTTTAGTCCTCTTCTCTTTTGGGACATGAGTATATACTGGACAACCAAATATTCTGAGATGGCTGACTTCAGGTCTCTTACCAGAAAATACCTCTTCTGGTGTCTTGTTGTCCAATATCTTGTGGGGTGTTCTGTTCTGCACGTATACAGCTGTTCTGGCTGCTTCTGCCCATAGATGCATAGGAAGATCTTGATCATGCAACATTGCCCTTGCTGCTTCCATGATAGTTCTGTTCTTCCTTTCTGCAACTCCATTCTGTTGAGGATTATAAGGAGCAGTCAACTCCCTCTTAATCCCTGAATCACTGCAAAGTTTCTTGAAGTCATTTGAAGTGAATTCTCCACCATTGTCAGATCTGAAGGTTTTGATCTTCTTGTCAGTTTGATTCTCCATTAAGTTTTTGAATTCCTTGAATTTGTCAAGCACCTCATCTTTTCCTTTCAAGAAGTATACCCAAGTATTTCTGGAGAAGTCATCAATAAATGATACATAGTAAACATACCCACTTAGGGAACTGGATGACATGGGGCCACATACATCTGAGTGGATGATTTCCAGAATGTCTTTTGCCTTTCTTTCACTGCTTGGGAAATCCTTCTTAGTGTTCTTTCCTTTTGCACATCCTTTGCAGACACCTTCATGTTTGGTCTTGATTTCAGGAAGACCCTCTACTGCCTTGCTTGCAATTGGAAGTGCCCTATAGTGCATATGAGCAAGTCTTCTATGCCAAATTTCACTTGGCTCCATGGATTCATGTACCATGGCATGTTCAGGTTTCCCCTTCAATTTATACAAGCCTCCCTCTTGCTCTCCAATCACTACTGCATCATCTATGTTCTTTCCCTTTGGCCACATTAGGACTTTGCCATCCACAAATGCAACCCTCATACCTTTTGCATCCAATGCAGAGATGGAGAGTAAGTTCTTCTTGAGTCCAGGTACATACAGTACTTCTTTCATCTTCAATGATTTTCCAGAATCTAGGTTGTAGGAGGCTTCACCACTTCCTTTGATTGGATATTGATAATCATCCCCAAGTTTCACCTTATGGGGTGATTCATGTTCAGAAAGGTTCACAAAAGATTCCTTGAACCCAGTCATGTGTTTGGAGGCCCCACTATCAATCAACCAATCATTACAACCATGAGAAATAGTACCTGTGAGAGCAGAGATCAGAACATACTCTTCTTCACTTGATGATTCATCATCACTATCACTTTCTGCCCTAGCCTTCTTCTTTGGAGGTTCATCATCTTCGGCAGCATGAGCATGAAACCTTCTTTTGCTGCCCTTCTTCTTCTTACTGGAGTTGTTGTTATTATCCCTTTTGTTCTTGGGACAATCTGAAGCAACGTGACCCTTCTCATTGCATGTGAAGCATCTTAGGTCTTTCTTGTTCTTTTTATAGGATCTATTGTGGCGAGAGTGATCCTTCTTGACTTTGCTTCTTTTGGTGTGAGTTGCAAGAGCTTGATCTTCACCTCCCATCTTTTCTTCACGAGCTATAAGTCTAGCTTCTTCTTGAGAGCATTCTTCCCGAAGTCTACTGAATGAGATCAACTTCTTCCTTGCACAAATTCCTTGAATAAAGGAATCCCATGACCTGGGTAGGCCATTTAGAGTGGTCATCACCACTTCACCATTCTCCACCATTTCATCTACTGCTTCTAATTGTTCCTTGATCTGGGAGACCCTTGAAAAGTAAGATTGAATGGTTTCTCCATTCTGAAACTTCACTGCTTTCAATTGGTTCCGCAAGGTCATCTTCCGATTTATGTTCTTTCCTTCAAATAGCTTGGTCAAAGATTCAAACATCTCCTTGGGTGTCTTAAGAGAAGACACATGGGGTATGAGATGGTCTTTGATAGAATCAGCAATGATTCTCTTTGCCTTGACCAAGTTCTTCTTGTGCAATTCCTTGGCCTCTTCATCCTCTGGGATAGGGATGTCTTCTTTCACATATGAGTCCAACTCATTCTCTTCCAGGATTAACCCAATCCTATACTTCCATGCTCGGAAGTTATCAGCCCCTTCAAGCTTATCCTCAAGCTTGGTGTGGAGAGACATCTTTAAGAGTACTTCAAATGGAAATAGAAAAGATTTAGGACTTACCACTTGAAGTGTTGAAAACTGGATCTGGTCCCGGATTAGGGTTTGTCAGAGAAACCCTAAAAATTCAAAATGTGAATTTCAAAATTCTGAAAGGATAGAAAGATGCGCCTTGGAGAGCTGATCAGCCTAGTACATTCATAATTTGAGATCAGCAAAGTCTTGTCCTTCAAAATTGCCTTTTTGTCCTCCCGGGTTCACTAGGGAGAGCCCTGAATTAGGGTTTTAGTTTCCCGGAGATCTACCCAACCAAAAATCTCGATCCAAAGCTCAAACCTTCGATTTTTGCAAGGATCTTCCAGCTGTGTCTTCAGTTTCCAGAAATTCCTATTTTTGTGGAAACCCTAATTTTTAGGGCCAAATCTAAAAATGCTCAGAACTGAATTCTGATTGGATAGATAGATGCGCCTTGATGAGTAGATCCAATCTACTATACTGAATTTCAAAAATCGGTGGAGAGAAACCCAATAAACAAGGAATACAAGCTTCCGTCACTGCAAAATGTCTTCTTATCAGTTAAGCTCTGATACCATGTTAAATTTTTAGTATTAAATCACAATACTATAGGATCTTTGCTGAGAGAATAACATCTACAGTATATCAATGCATGACAATCATAATATGACAAGCATCACAAGCATCACAAGAATCAAAGGCATAGAGACAAGAGACATAGAGTTTCCGTGGGGAAAACCCTAAGGTGAAAAACCCCACAACTTCCTCAGAGATAGAGAGAGCAATGGATCAACCAAAATACAACCAAATAACACTGAGATAGTCTCCTAGTAGATGATCCTCCTCCTCCTCACTAGTGCGCCACTTTTCAGAGAGAGAGATAGTTACTTTTCCGAGTGAGTAAAATAGAGATCTCCTATCTCTATTTATACTCACCTTTTTTCCCAGTGACCTACTGGGGCCGACTTGTCTACTTTGATACACCCACAATATATTATATATTAATCAGGGCCGACCCCATAAGGTGGTCTAATAACCCATAGGCAAGTACACACACTTGTGACACTTGTCAATCCACATGACGACACTTCCTTATAGAGGAATAACACATCTCTTATAAGGGTACAATAAATACAAATGAAATACATTCCGAAGTTACATATACATCAACAATAATTGCTAAACTATTGCTCAAATATTTTATTTCAAGAAATATCATCAGAGAGGAAGAAATGTGGAAATACAAGAGAGATACAAGATGCTATATCCAGTGATCTTAATGTCTACAAAAGACACTACATCTCCTCCTCCATCAGGATCATGAATCCAATGATCGATTTCTATTCACTCAAAGTAATTACATGATGGCCTACCAGCCATGGCTGGATCAACCCTCTCCATTCCTGAGAAAAATCGATGCCTCTATGAATTCGAATTGTCCTCGATTAAATAGAGACAAAAGAGATCATAACAGAAAAATGGATCTGACAGCTCGATGTAACAGAAACGATTATGGAAAAGTTCATCTCAAAGGGTCCCGAATGTCTCATAATGTATGCATTTGTTTTGAAAATAGCTCATGATGAAAGGTAAATTGGCCCATTTGTGAAGTGGGTTTTTAACTGTTTGAGCTAATGCCTCACAGTTTTCCCAGAACACCTCACGTAAAAACACGTCTCCTGCAAGTGCGCGATTCTCCACATGTCTTAAAACCTCTTTTATCAGCTTGGTGGTTTCGGGGCCACAAGAAAACAGTTTCGAATTACCACTTTTGGTAGCCTGAATCGATGAGATCCTACCACATCATATTAGTGGTTTTGAATTTAGGCCCATGTGCTTTTGATTATCTTCCTTGCAACTTTTTAAGCCTGAATTCATGAGAGCCATAGATCTAGGATGCTCATGATCTACCTTTTTCCAAAAATATTTTACATTATAATAATATAATATAAAAGACAAATTACCATATGTCTTTAAAACATCTTTCATAAGCTTGGTGGTTTCAGGGCCACAAGAAAATGGTTTCTAATTACCACTTTTGGGATCCTGAATCGATGAGAGCCTTCCACATCATATTAGTGGTTTTGAATTTAGGCCCATGTGCTTTTGATTATATTCCTTGCAACTTTTCAAGCTTGAATTCATGAGAGCTATAGATCTACCTTTTTCCAAAAAGCTTTTACATTATAATAATATAATATAAAAGGAAAATTACCACATGTCTTTAAAACATTTTTTATCATCTTGGTGGTTTCAGGGCCACAAGAAAACAGTTTCCAATTAGCACTTTCAGGAGCCTAAATCGATGAGATTATGCCAAATCATATTAGTGGTTTTGAATTTAGGCCTATGTGCTTTTGATTATCTTCTTTTCAACTTTTCAATCCTGAATTCATGAGAGCCGTAAATCTAGGATGCTCATGATTTTATATTTAATTCACAAATGAAATATGTGAATTAGACCATCCAAATCATCAAGATAATTTTAGAAAGTAGGTAAGTGCTTGGTTTAAGGCTCAATTGCTCATAAAATGAAAGCAGTCAAAATTAGTACCAACCGGTAGGAATTGAAATGAGAATTTGTTTATAGGGTTATTGTTGTTAAATTCTCCACTCCTTACTCGTTGTATTTCCACTTAGTTGGTTGTTAAGTCTTCAATGGTTCGAGGTTCGACTTGAGTTTGCAGATTTTCGCTTCTATTTCCAAGTTGTCAAGTGTTAACAAGTGTTTACCAAGGTATTGGATTGCACCGGTTTGATTCTCATTTAGAAGCAATTCTGGGGTTTCTCCAATTCCCTTGGATTTCCTGGTTAGTAACCCTAACAAGGGTTTCCACATTTAATGGCTCAATCTTCCACACAAGACTTTTCCTTCCTGAATGCTCGATATTACTACCACCTAGAAGTGCTTAGCCTAGACCTTCTTGTAGGACAAAATTATACTTCTTGCAATGAAATGAAATAGAATCCTTTGATTGAACAATTGATCTTCAACAATTGACCCAAAAACCAATTATCTTCTGTATTTACTATTGAATTTTCATAAAGTTAGGGTTTGTTCAAATAAAGAACAACTTTTAAACAATAATGCAGTAGATCAGAAACATAAATCAATCATACAATACAACTGTAATAATTAAAAATAATAATTTGCATTTCTTTTACCTAGGAAACTACCAATAGGTCACTGTGCCAATAAATTTAAAAGTGGCAACGCCTCAAGGATTTTCATTTCTTTAAATTTAAGTAAAGGTTTCAAGGATCATTACACTCCCTTTAACATCCTAAGTTTCTCAAACTTTCAAAGTGGTAAGGCTCCCCTTAGTCTAGATGATCTTGTTTATAGAGTAGTGTTTAAGAAAGGAAGGAAGAGGCATAAACTTGCTCACAAGTTTCCTATAGACCTCCTGAACGGGTATAGTCCTCTTCCTCCTATGGATATCTCATGGAAGAAAGTGTTCCTTGGGTGATGAGGGAAAATGACTATGCATATTGATCAATAGACACTAGTACAAAATGAGAGATAAGTGACCAGGCGACCAAAAAAATTGGTCACCACAGTTTTTTCAAGGGATAAATGACCAAAATTGAGAAATTTTAAGTGAGCTAACTAAAAATGACCAAGATAAATGACCAATTTGGTCATGGGAAAAGAATGAAACTAGAAATGACTCAGATAAATGACCAATTTGGTCATGGGATAATAACTAAGCTAAAAATGACCACATAACAATTGGTCATTTATTTGGTCATTTTTAGTTGTCACTCCGACAATGGAAAATTACAATTTTGACAATGAATTTGTACAATTTACTAAATTCTAACACTGCAGATGGATTCAGAGGCCCCCTAATGTTTTGATTTAGTAAATTGTAGACCTCCTCATGTGTCATAGCTCAACATTAATGCATAAAGCATATTTTCACCACTTACATTAACGACCTTATACGCAAATTTGCACCGCTTGTACATTAATAACTACATTTAAAATTAAATTAAATGCAAAACTAATTAATGAAAGAGGCCATTAGGATCACCTTTATACATGGAAGAAGATTGCCAGGGAAATAGGGTGATCCATTGTTTTAGGTTATATCATAGTAAAGAAAGAAAATGAGAATAGTGCTTTAGTATTTTCACGGTCCACAATGATACCCTTTTTTGAAATGATATGACCTAACTACTGTATCTGTTCCTTATAAAAATCACATTTGTTGAACTTGGCGTATAGCTATTGTTCACATAAAGTTTGCAGAACTATTCTTGAATGTTCATCATGTTCCTCTTTGTTTTTGGAATATATGAGTATATCAATGATAAATACCGATAAACATATCTAGATAGTTACTGCAAATGTTGTTCATCATACACATGAAAGTCGTGGGTGCATTAGATAGGCACCCATCTAATAATTGTCCTAGAACTGTATAAGAAATGGTCTATTTATATCAGCAATTGTCCTTTGTTAGTTTCCCTTTTTGGGTAATTTACTTCATTGGTTTCTCTTACATATGTATTTATATATTTTTCATGTCAGGGCCTGTCAATCCAAGAGGATATCTGGGCTTGGTAAAGGTATATTTCTTACTTACTCATTGACTAACAACAATTTTCCTTCTACAGATTGAGTCACACGTGATAACTCGATCTTGACCAAGGTTCCTTTTCTTGACAATGAATATAAGGTGAATTTCTTAATCCCTACATGGATTTACCTTGTCTATTAATGTTTAGCGGTTTCCACGTGGAATTCAATACTTGTATTTCATTATTATTTTGGACCCCATTTTATGTAGAATCCTAATACTCCTTTCCATGTTTTCTTAACAGGTGGACAAAGTGTCAAATTTCCAACAACCCCTTGGGAGCGTAATTCCCAAGGCAAGGAGTTTCGTCACTCTATAAGTCACGAAGAAACCTTCAAATATGAAAGATAATTTAAATACTTGTACTTCAATTGACAAGTAGAAATTAACTGAACCCTTCTCCTCCAAAAATGGAAAAAAAAATATTGCCCATCCAAATTTTTTCAATTTTAAACAATTGAGCACTCCATAATATCTACATGATAAAATGGCATATTTTCAATAAAACCGAATTTGAACACATTAATTTGGCATATATGTAACATTAATTTTACAGTTCATTAAAATAACAACTATTTGGTTGTATATTTATGGTTTAGACCACACTTCATTATACATAAAAACTACTTAGACTATGCAATAACCATATTCGGGAATCTGCATGATCTTATGCATAGTGCAAGACGTTATAACTAGATATAGTCTTAGAATAAAACTAGAATCATGAGAAAATTAATTACTGTTAACTATGTACAAAAAGAATCCATGAAGCGAAATGAGGATGTAATAAACCTACAACCAAAATATACATATAAAACCAACAAAAACCTTAATTCAAATTGGACAGAGGGAAACCATCCAAGCTTTAGAGATGTAAGAATGATGGACATAATTAGGAGCCTAAGAAAAAATAATGCATAGCTAAAAAAACATTAAAAAAAAATCCCCCATACCAAGCAAGTTAGCAACGCTAGCATCATAGGGGCATGGGCATCAAATTTTGTTGTTCAACACTTGTCGTGACAACAAATAGGTATGGGATGGAGGGGAAATGGAATCAATCCTAATTCAACTACATCCTTGCGACTCATTGCATGTTTGAGTCTCGATAATATACCTTTTAAATTGAACCAGAACAACAAAAGAAGTGTGATAATCTGCAAGAGATCTAGCAACTGTAGCAACTCACAATCAAACTCTCAAGTATGTTGCAAAGAAGAAGAGAAGGAGACACTCAATAATCACTCATAAACACAGAAGAATAGATAAAATATGAGTATCATACAATGAATAATGAATGTAGTGAATATGTTACAATGAACTACAAGGAGCATGATATAGGATTCGAATTAGCCAAATAGGGTATTCGAATCTCTAAGCTCGGAGTCTAGCTTGGATAATAATGGAGACATCATCCAATCAGTTGTATCAGTCATAAATGGTAAGAGCCAGTTAAGTGTGTCCAACTGAGTCTAACAGAACCATCTAGGCATAAATCAGGGAATGGAGACTCCAAGGGGGGCGCATGAGGCTATCATAGGGTCAAGTGGCAATCCAAAACTAGATAAAAAGGAGCTACAAGTAGTTAGGATGAGCAATCAGTGGAACAACTACTCAATCCATGCACTAACTGAGTGATAACTCACGGTAGGTGAGAAAACGTGCCCTAACTGAGTGGAAGGTTAGTAAAGGCGCTCCAACTAACATTGGTAGGTGAGAAAGGCACACTTGTCATGTAGAACAGTCAAGAAGGGTGCATCAGGTAGGTACGAGGCCAAATGGGGGCTAAAGACAGGCTCTAGAGAGCTAGAAGCAAGCTCTAGGTGTTGGGGAGACAACCATGCTGATGACTGGATGCATGCAGTGGCATGCAGATTTGCATGCATGCATGCAAAATACAAAAATGATGGTGTGAATATTCCAACACCCCCCCGCAAGCTATACTATGAGAAGATAACTGAAATCTAAAAATAGGGCCCTGGTGACTAAGACCAAAGATCACCCCGTACAATCAATATAAATAAAATAAGTGAGGAAATAGGAAAAACTCGGTGGGAAGAAATCCCTCCCTCAAAATAGACTGAAGGATGCTAATGAAGCATATCATCTCTCACCCCTAAAGGAGGTAAGTGTCCTTCTTTCTCAAAGAAGGATCGATAGATTCGAAATGGATCAAGAATTTCACAAGGATGAATCCTTATATGTGAAAACTCTGATCTGGAAAATCGAGGAGTAGTAGTGGTCCATCGAAGAAGAGGATTAGTAAATAAAGAAGGATGGAACCTCCCATGCTAAAACTCTGATATGGATGATTGGGGAGCAGTGGATGCCCATCGAGGAAGAGGATCAGCCATGTGAGAAGGATGAAAACTTCCATGCTGAACATATGATCTAACTGATCAGGGACCAGTGACTGCCCATCGAGGTGTTAATTTTTCATCATTTAATTGAATATGATCTAGGATCTAAACTGAGAGAAAAACATGTACAACATATCAAGCATAAGAGACAAGAGAGGAGAGACACAAAGCATTTCGCTGGGGAAAACCAAGAAGGTTAAGACCCCACAAATTCCTTAGAGATAGAATAATCACCAATACAAAGATCACCAAGATGAATCCCCAAAAGATAAATGTCTGCAGTAGCTCCTCCTCCTCTACTTGTGCGCACTCCTCCTCTCTCTCACTAATGTGAAGTGAGTGAGTGAGTGAGTGAATGTGTTAAAAGAGGATCACACATCCTCTATTTATACTTTACTTCACTTGACTTTTAACTCTAACTAGGTCGGCCCCAACTTAACCACTTAACATAATGCTGACTGGGCCGACCCCACTAGGGGACTTAAACACCCCATTACAACTGACTCTGGGCTGAACTCCCTTAGGAGAGTCTAATAAATCACTACCACTTGACACTGGGCCAACCCACTAGGGTGGCATAGTAACCCTTTAACCCACATGACTCATATAGGGCCGATTCCACCAAGGTTGTCTAATAACCCATCAAATATAAGTTACGACACCTACAATGTAACTTGCGACACTTGCAATTACAACTGACGACACTTCCAATCGGAGGAACAATACATCTTCGTTGGGGATTCAATAAAGTAAAAATGTAATACATACAATATACAAGTGAATATCTTCCGAAGTTACAAATACATCAACACTCCCTCTTAACTAGGAAGGTATTCTCTTGACACTGGTAATCAATATGTATCGGCACAAGTCTTCAATTCTGGATTTGTATGGCTGTCACTGGATCACAAAGCATCATTGTCATACTGTTGTACCCAAAATCTTGATCACTGGTGCTATCGCTCAATTCTTCTTGTCATAGGAAGTTCTACAGAGCCAGCCCTTTTTCATGCTAGATTTAGGCCTAGCCTCCTGTAGGTCTTCATCATCTCTGCGAGCGTGCCATCCTGTGGAATTGTGAGGGCTAATTACGTGCATCAACAAAACCTCGAAAGAGCATCCCAGGACTTTTACGAGCTTACTCCTTAACCTATCAGATCTCCCAATATCTTTTACATGTGACCTCCACAAAACCTTAAAAGAGTGTCTTGTGACCTGGAAGATCTCTAAAGAGCATCCCATTGAATATCTTTTACGTGACTAGCACAACCTATCTCGATCTCCAGGACTGATTACATGTGGTCTCCAAAAAACCTGAAAAGAGTGTCTTGCAACTGCAATATCTTTAAAGAGAATCACAGGATCTTTTACATGACTAGCACAACCTGTTCGGATCTCCAGGGCTGATTACATGTGGTCTAGCAAAACCTTAAAAGAGTGTATTGCAACTGCAAGATCTCTAAAGAGAATCCCATGATATTTTACGTGACTAGCACAACCTATCTGGATCTCTAGGTCTGATTACATCCTTCTGCACAACCTGTCCACGGCCACGGAGTATCATCCTGATACTCGCGATCCCACTGATCATCTTCTAAACATGGAGCATCATCATGATGCTCATGATCGTACTGATCATCATCATATAGTACATCATCTTGATGTAAATCATCTGGAGCATCGACCTGATGCTCATTACACATGATCGTCCTAATCATCATCATACTATACATCATCCTGATGTACATCATCTGGAGCATCGACTTGATGCTCACCACACATGATAGTTCTGATCATCATCATAGCATCGTCATGATGCATATCATCATCATATAATCATCCTAATCATCGTCCTGATGCATATCATCATCGCATGATCATCCTAATCATCGTCATAGCATCATCCTGATGCACATCATCATCACATGATCATCCTAATCATCATCACATCACTTACATCCACAGCCATGGGAAGGTTCCTCCTACCACCATGCTTGGAATGGATCCTACAAATGTGTCCCATCACTTGCTCCTCGAAGTATCTTTTCTCTGAAGAAAACCAAGCCTCTCTCTGAAGTGCTTGAACTTCACTCTAGCTAGTGGTTTGGTCAACGCATCTGCAATCTGCTCATCCATCGCAACATACTGGAGCTTCACTGCTCCTCTCTTTACCATATCCCTGATATAGTGATATTTGATCTCGATGTGTTTCAACTTGTCACGGAACATCGGGTTCTTAGACAACTTCACACAACTCTAGTTGTCACAGAAGATACAAGTAGCATCCAATTGGAGATCAAACAAATTAGACAGTGGCTTCCTTAGCCATTCTACCTCACAACTATCCAAACAAGTTGTGACATATTCTGCTTCGGCTGTACTTAGTGCTACGCAGGATTTCTTCCTGCTAAACCAAGAGATCACACCTGATCCCATACTGAAGCAACACCCTGAAGTGCTCTTCCTATTTGTAGCACTGCCTACCCAATTTGAATCAACATAACCCTCCAGGTTAAAATTTTGATTCACATCATACTTGAGCCCATAATCAATTGTGCCCTTTAGGTACCTCAAAATATGCTTTACAACAATGAGGTAAACTTGTCTAGGATCCATCAGGAACTCACTCAAAGTGTTCACCACAAAGCAAATATCTGGTCTCGCATTCGTCAGGTACATCAAGGATGAAAACATCTGACGATACATCATGGCATCAACCTATTCTGATGAAGCATCAATCAATAGCTTCAGGTTCGATGCCACAGGTGTGGCCATGGCCTTGCAGTCCATCATCTTCAACCGCTTCAGGATCTCTACTGCATACTTCCCTTGTCCAAGCAAGATTCCATCTGCACTCTTCCACACCTCCATACCTAGAAAGTAATGCATCATACCCAAGTCCTTCACCTCGAACTCGGAAGCAAGCTTCCTCTTCGTGTTGGAAATCAACCTATCCTCACATGTCACAAGCAGGTCATCCACATACAATAGGAGTATCACTGAATTTCCTTACGGAACCTTGTAGTAAAGGTTGGAATCCACTTTACTCTTGGAATCCGCTTTACTCTATCCTATCGTACCATGTCTTGGGTGCTTGCTTCAAGCCATACAAGGCTTTCTTCAATTTGCACACATATGACTCCCTGCCATGTGTCTCAAAACCGAGTGGCTGCTCCACATACACTTCCTCTTCGACTACACCATTCAAGAAAGTTGTCTTGACATCCATCTAGTGTATCTTCCTCTTCATCACTGCAGCCAGAGCAAGTACTGTTATGATGGAAGTGTATTTGGTTATAGGTGCAAAAGTTTCTTCATAATCTATCCCTTCTTTCTGGGAGAAGCCACGAGCCACAAACCTTGCCTTGTATTTCTCTATGCTGCCATCTGCAACATGCTTGATCTTATAGATCCACTTGGAAGTCACAACAGACTTCCCTTCTGGTCTTGGGACCACATCCCAAACATCATTCTTCATGATCGACTAGTATTCCTTGATCATGGCATTCTTCCATTACTGCATCTTGGATCTTGGGAACTTCTGATTCTTCAATATCTTCAATAGATAGTTTTATTGAACTTCGTTGCTGGAACAAATGTTGTAGTCCATCTTTTGTAGGTGATTCTACACGATCTTTCCTACAAGTCAAATTCAATTGCATGATTAGAATCTCCTCATAGTTTTCAGAACAAAGTCTTACACATAAAGACATACGTCATACGGTCATGCAATTATCTTAGCCAATGCTTCAATACATCATTTATCCATATCCCATAACTTTCTAGATGCCTTCCATCTCCACAAGAACATTGTTAAGAGTGTGCACAACTCCCGACATGTCAGAAAAGCGGTTTCATTCTAGATAAGCAGCAATGGAATGTTGTACAATACCATAGGCCACTTACCCATTACTTGCATATTAGTAGTATCTTGTTCATTTAACGCAACTTTTCTAATATGTATAATATACATCCTAAATCTAGGAACATAAGTATGTACATGACCTGACAACATCATTTAAGTAATCATATATAATAAATGACAATTTAAATACTTGTCTTTGTTTGGTTGTTGGGTGGACTGCCTCTCAATCTTTGCTTCCTTGCAGGAACTACTGGAGTGTGCTCCCTCTTGATCTTTGCTTCCTGAATTATTTGTCCTTGAACTTATATCCATCCTAGACCACTATGCATGCTTAAGTCTGCACTAGTGTCATCATTGTGTCATCCTCAAGATCTCATACATAATCATACATTCATTAGTATAATGTCAATACTATCAAAACATTATGATTCTAAATAATCTTAAACATGTATGGTCATGATCATTTCATACACAGGTAATTTATCACAATCGTTAGTATTCAAGGTTTCAGTGAGGACTTCTTTTACTCATGCATATTATTATTTGACCATAGGACTCTTCTAGTTTGTCATATCATTAATCAAGCTAAGAAGCATAATATGCATAAACCCATGATTGTCCAAACTTATAACTTCATAAATAATCGTTATCAATCATACCAAGTATACTTATATAAGATCCTAACACAAGGTAGGATTCTAACTTGATATAGGAAAAACATACCTGAATTACCATGCTTTCTAGTTATGTCTAACATACCCACATAATGTCTTCTTGTTCTCTTCAATGACTTGCGCTAGTAACCAGCATATCTCATAAGTTAACCATTGTAGAACCAAAATTATACATACCTCATAAGTAGAGCTTCTATGTGATCCATGACTATGGATGAGTCTTTGTCTTCATGTCACCATGGTCATATGTTCTTGATCTAGTACTTGATTTGTCTTTATTGATGTACCTTTCATGTTAGCGGACAACATCATCCTCATACAACACCACAGTGCATTAGTACAATCATAAGTGTCATAACCCTAATCAATGAATGTCTTTTATCATTCACATGCATTCATACTTTTACTAGGGTGATAAGACAAGTCTAAAATTAATCAAGATTGTTACTAACCTCAATAATATGAAGACAAACATATCATAAACTTAATCATGAACATATTTCAAAACATACATGTATCTCCTCAAGTCATACCTATTAGGATTGCTTGTAGTCTTCTTATGTAAGGCCTTAACCTCATCTCCCTCTGAAACTGGAACTTCTTCACTTATGCAAGCGTCCAATTCATTCTATCAGTTTAGATCCTAGATCATATTGAATTAAATGACGAAAAATTAACATGGTACCAGAGCTAGCCTGAAGGAAAACATTGGATGGCATTTATGACATTTGTTGCACTTGCGACAAATTGGAAGCTAGGGCTTGATATAGTAAAAACTAGTCATCATGGCACTTTCGCTATAAATAAGTTTTGGCAAAGGTTAAGGATCTGAAACATTTACAAGCCGAAGATGAAATGTTCATGTACGTTGTGTCTGAAGCTCAGCCTCAGATTCGTTATACTTTCTGAGATATGATCTGTACAAGTTAGGGTTTCTGCCTCTTCCATATTGAATCCCTAAACAGGTGACCTAGCCAGAAAGGTCATATCTCGGGCTAGGAAGCTCCAAATGGAATTCCATAAAAAGCTTCAGTTAGGGCACGGACTGTAGTTTCACAAGTCACTTTTGGAGGCCGGAGTTGAAATAGTGACACGTGGAACTCCGTACAAGTTTGCTATGTTGTTTCTTCCCACAAACATGTTATGTTGAGACACTTGACATATCTCTCTAATGGAGAATCCATTTGAGGTCAAACCTATGGGATTAGAAAGATGCTAGGTCATTCTACCATAGGATGCAGTTTCAGAACCTGAGGATCCAAAATTTCAGAGTTGCATCAGAAACAATATGGGATATATTTTTGTCAAAAAAGAATTCGATTCTGAGCACTTTCATTCTTGGCTTGTCACTATTGTGGGAAATTAGGGTTTCTGCAAAAGTTGGAATTTTTGGAATCTAAGACCACTAATGGATGCTCCTCATAAAAATCAAAATTTAGAGACCCATATCAAAGTTTTTGGTTGGGTAGAACCCCGGGCTCTATCAAACCCTAGTTTGGGATTTTGACCAGAAAACCAAAATTTGACAGAAGTTGCAGATCCGAAACTTTCAAAGTCAATTTTGAGGGGTCAAATTTTGGAGATTTCAAAATTGAAGTATACCAGCTTGATCAACTCAGTAACGCGCATCTTTTCATCCAATCAGAGTTTGAAATTCAAAGTTTGAATTTTTAGGGTTTCTCTGACAAACCCTATGTAACATCCCCAAATTTCACAAAAATTTAAAAATTTTCAACGTAGCATTTAATGCATATACTAACTGTGCAAAATTATAATTTATGCTTCTATGTCATTATGCTGGAATAAATGTTTGTGACGATCATACAATCTATTGTTTTGTGTAATGATATGAAATGAAATTAAGGTCTACATTAAGGTGCCATTGTATATTTCCTTGTTTCAACTGTATTCTTAGATTAATTATATCGATGCTTAAACAATATTAAAGTTTATAAGTGCTAACTATTGTTCTTCTTGTGATGATGAAGGGGTCCTGAGGATACCCCGAGGCTTACTTAGCATTTATGCTAAAGCATTTGAACCTTCCTTTTTGCAGATGACAGGTAAGGGTGATACATTGGATCAAGTAATATTAGTATGTTTTAAAATGCACTTTCAGTTAGCCGTCAATGATTTTGTATAAGTTGCTAAGGTACTCCATGAAGATAGATATTAATGATGTGAAATTCTAAACTTAGAGTTTGATGCTAAGGTGATTCTTGGTTTGTAGTTCCATATTTATTTAATATCCTACGTTGTACAAGCATGACCTAAGGAGATACTTATAATGTGACTCGTCCATGGTTTATAGTTATAAACTATACAATTTATACGTTTCCTTGTTTAACATTTAAATGGTGAACTTACAATATTGTAGCAAGGTTTAGTATAGTATGACAAAGCATATATTGTAAAAATAATATGACTTTATGAAGATAGGCTAAAATCAAGTGACCATATAATCCTATAACATGTGGACTACATGTAATTTATCATGCACTTTCCTATAATATGAACTATATGTAAATTGAAAATATTTCATATAGTGTAAACTTTATACCTTTATCATGAAATTCCTATGTAATGCTAACTATATGCAAATCCTATGTAAATCTTATAGCATAAAAACTATATGCAAATCCTATATAAATCTTATAGCATAATAACTATATGCAAATCCTATTTGTATAAAGTTATGTCTTGGCTCAAATATGAAATATCATGATTATACGAGTGTCCATGTGAAACTTTTAGAACATAAGATCGATGCCTAGTTGATTCATTGTTCTAATGTAAACTATGACTTATATTGAAATATATATATGGCAGGGTTGCAAACCTAGCCAACGTGCCAACATATGATAAGGACAGGGTATAATGATGGAATTGGATATGTGCTGACAGGCATTCGTAAGCCAACCTTGGCATTCAACACTCCTATCTACCACATTCATGGGAGATCTTGGTGGCAGATTAAATGTTGATTGTCATGTCAAAAGTTGTGAGGTCAATACCAAAATTGTCGAGTTGTACAGGTCCTCGCCCTAGTGTGTTTCTAAGTTGGAATGGGTGGTGGAATGTGTATTAAAGTGTATTAAATGCAATGGTTCCTTGGGATTGCGATGTATGATCTCCACCGTTGCTCTAGAGATGCTCTCGACATTTGGGAAGTAAAATCTCCATTGAGTTTCGTCATTGTTGTTTTCCTTTGGCATTCATTGTGCTAGAGATTGGTTTTGGGCGAGAGGCCGAGTGGCCTACGTATGCTTAGGGTTTGTTAGCAGGTTTTGAGTGCTCCTCCCATGATTTGAAACCATGACCAGTGAGTGATTACTGTTACAAATTGATAATCTTAAGAGCCGAGCTCTATGTGGAAGTTTACTACATTGTTTTGGTATCTGGATGTCTCAGGAAACTCATGCCGGTTGTAATGGTATTCGTCTTCGGAGCTAGTTCATGAGGAAATCCCTCCTCAGGTTCGATACCACGATTTGCAGGGAAGGTTGATAGTCTTCAGGGTTAAGGAGCCGAGTCCCTTCTGTAAATATGTGAACTGTATTCACCAAGTGAAGTGTGGGTGTCTCTGGATTCAACTAGTTGCAGATGCTATCATTTTCAACCTTCGGTTTTAATTATCAAGGTAATGTCATATTTGTAATTTTTGTATGGTTGCATTTGTTAGTATTTTGCTTAGATTTGGAATAAAATTTAACCTCCTTCTGTGTTCGTGACAGGTTTTGTCATCTACAGGGGTCTATGCTCCAGTTAAGTGGAAACTACTGTGTGTAAGTGGTAAATCTTGGTGGTTTCCCTTATGGGTTCTCATGGAAACTGTTTGTTGTGTTGAAATGGTTGAACCCTTCAGTTTTCTAGAGATGTGGTCACTGTTGCAATACTTACATTCTGTCAAGCTAACGTAGGGAGGATGGAATCCTCAACCTACTCTTATAATGTATTCTACAGTTTACTATATGTTGAAATGTAATACTTGTTTACCAGGGTTTTAACCCTCGACTTCTAGATAATGATGAAGTCTTCGGCCCTTGGTTTTACACCGTGTATGGAAATAATGTTCTGTGTTAATGGTTGTCAATGTTCATCAATTTTGGTGATGGCTGAGAGCCAAGATTCAATGTTTTGTTTTGAAATTTGAAAACCCTAAACTATTCGGGTTAGGAGGTGACTTTGGAATTTTGAGAGGTTGAACTTAAAAAAATAATAACTTAGCTTAGTGCATGTTTATGGTTTTGTTGCAGATAATGTTTACAATAGGGAAGTAATACCATTGTCCAATGTTGAAGTTTTAATGTTTTTGCTTATGATATGTTGTGCTTTAAATGATGGCTGAGAGCCATAGGTTTTTAACCTTGTGAGGTGCAGTCAAAACCTTAAACCTGTAGGTTTCGATGATAGCTTTGATAGCCTGGGGATGTCGAACCTAAGAACTGATTCTTATTCTCATTTATTTATTTGGTTCGATTCAGACTATGGTTATGCTAGGGTTGTAAAGTGACTGTGTAATAATGATGCTAAAATGTGTTCCTTTGTTTTTGTTGTAGTCTAAGTAATGGAATCGTGATTAAACTTTACTTCTGTTTGGATGAAGGTGTTGAATCTTACTTGTGTTATTAACTCGAAAAGTTAATGTTTAAGCTGTTAAGGGTTTGACCGTTGAAAGAGTTATGAAACTTGTATGTATGCTTAAGGTTATTTAATTCTATGTTTAGGGTTTCGAACCCATGTCTATTATGTATATATAAGTCTTATAATAACTATGTCTTGGATGATTTATTTGGTTTAATAAATGTTAAAAAGAATACTTAATGTTGATATATAGAAATTATAACACTATACTATTTTGAAAAGAATAAAAGAGAACATATAGCATATATCTTTTGTAAGGAAATAAATGACCAAAAAGGAAAACCCTAGGTTTTGTTCAGGAATGAAATATTTACTTCTTTTTATATGTAAAGAAATAATATGGTGACTGTAATATGAAATGCTGTTATAATTCCTGAACCTAGACAAACATAATTTGTATTATAACATATAAGTGATGAGGAATATTAAGAAATAAAACAATTCTAGTCTATTCATTCGTTTGACATTCTGCCTATCATTTATCTATCTTAATTCTCCCTCTATGTACTAGAGTACTATATAGAAAACAGTATGGGAAAAATACAGTACAGGTATTTTATCAATTCATACATTTATTCAACAATTCACCAGATCCTAAATAACTCAGAAAATCACACTTTTATTTCTACAAAATGTAAACTAACAATTTCAAACTAATGAGATACTAAATCAGTGATTACAAAATAATTTAACTACTTAGGATTGAAATAACAAGTAGAACCTGTAACTGTACATAGGGTGAACAAACACCCAAGGAGGCATGTTCCTCCCAACCTTCTCTAGAAGAAGCAGCCAATCTACTTGCCTCCTTTGGAACCCCGAGCCTATTTACTGAACCACCATGTAGATGAACTCTGTGTAGAAGCAAGGCACTCAAAAATTGTAAAGGAAGCAAACTATTAAGACTTTCTCCTCATCTTTTAGGAATCTACACTCAACAGTATAATAGGCAGACTTACACCATGATAAAAAACTAGCATATCCCCTCATCGAATCTCTTGGTTGCAAGCAACAGAACCCCAAGGTAAATTTCCTCGTCAAGAAAAGTGATGAACCTCAGTCCAAAATTCGTTGGCTCTTAAAAATATTGCCTAGGTCTTTAGTGGCCAGTTTTCAATAAATGAGCCTCAAGCTCCAATCCCATCTTTCAGGGCACTATGACCACAATTAAGGGGAGTTGTCGCATACCAACAGCTAGTTACTTTCCATATGAAGCTTCCATTTGTCCATTTCCCTTTACCCCAGATTCGATTCCACCTATTGGGTCAGTAAACACTCTTTCAACAGTCTCCTTAGGTGTTTGTCTCCCATTTAATTTATTTAATAATAAAATATTGTGCAAATTACAGTCATCCTTGAGCACTTGTCCAATACAAAACTTTACAATAAAAGTTAAGATAATGTTTCCAACATAAAATGTTTTTAAGCAAAAAGGGATATGTTACAAACACCCCCACTTAAGCTCAACATCGTCCTCGATGTTGCTTATTCTTTGTCAAAGCCTCCCCGAAATAGAATTGGATATGCTGCCCGCATTTTACTTTCCAGTTCCCAGGTAGCTTCATCAGGGCTAAGGTGCTTCCATTACACCTTCACATACCCTATGGTACGATTCCAGAGCATAATTTCCCTCCTGTCGAGAATACAGTCCGGTTCCACCTGAAAATCTCCTTCGGGTTCCACCTATATGTCATTCCAATTCAGCACATGAGTAGCATCGTGCACATACTTCTTTAAAACAGAAATGTGGAAGACATTATGGATTCTTAAGTTAGATGGAAAAGCCAACTAATATGAAACAGGTCCAATCCTTGATAGGACTTCAAATGGTCCACAGTACTTTGGTGCTAGTTTAGCACAACTCCCAAGCTTTAAAGAACTTTTCTTGGGTTTTACCTTTACAAAAACATGATTTCCAACCTGAAATTCTCTTTTAGTGCATTTCAGATCTGCATAAGTTTTTTGCCGATCTTGTGCAACTTTTAAGTTTCCTTGAACATGTTTCACGGTCAGCTCCATCTCTTTTAACAAATCTGGTCCTAACATTAATCTATCCACAAGGTTATCCAAATAAATAGGAGTAGAACATTTTATTCCATATAAAATCTCAAATGGACTAAGTCTAGCAGATGCTTGATAATGATTATTGTATGCAAATTCAGCTAAATGTAAATAATCTTCCCACTTAGTTGACTGATCTTTAACATACATTCGTAACATATCTTCTAAAATCTTATTAACCCTTTCAGTCTATCCATCGGTTTGTGGATGGAAAGCAGTATTGAA
Organism: Larix kaempferi; assembly: GCA_027924585.1. Lineage (NCBI taxonomy): Eukaryota > Viridiplantae > Streptophyta > Pinopsida > Pinales > Pinaceae > Larix > Larix kaempferi. The sequence continues at coordinate 837,396 of BSBM01001596.1, read as the reverse complement.
ATTTAATTTAGTATTTAAACGTTTAAACAATGTTGTCCAGAAATTTCCAGTAAACTTAGAGTCTCGATCAGAAATAATTATCTTTGGAATTCCGTGCAAGAGAAAGATTTGCTTCATAAACACATCTTCAATGTTATCTTCATAAACACTTGGCCTTATGTAGTTGTTATCTATTAATTCCTTCAGCTGAGATTTTAGTTCATTTAATTCCATAATATTCATTATGTAGGGAGCCTTTGAGTTTGGTACCGCACCCGGTACTAACTCAATGGTGAAATCAAGTTCCCTTTTCAGAGGTAGTCATGGAATTTCTTCCGGGAATACATCAGAAAAGTTCCTAAGGATGGGTATATCCTCCAGTTTTATCTTATCTTCTTTAGATGAACATTCATCATTAATAACATTAACAACAAACATTTTACAGCCCTTTCTTGCATCTCTCTTAACTTGTAAAGCAGAAATTTGTCTTACAAAAATCTTCCTATGAATTCCCTTTATTGTTTCAGTTTTTCCTTCATTATTCAAACAAGTAAGAGATTTCTCATAATAATTAAGTACTACTCTATGATATTCAAGACAGTCCATGCCAATCAACAAGTCATATGACCCTAATGGTAAAACATTCAGATTAACTTGCGTTTTTAGCTAACTCATAAATACATCACAATTTTTGACAAAGTCTGTAACCTTTCTTTTAATTCCTGTTGCTAGCTAAACTAACCATGAATTATCAAATTTCTCTACCATTAACTTGTAACTTTTCACTAAATCAGGTGAAATATAACTCAAACTTGCACCTAGATCTATTAGAATGGAAATAGATTTGTTGTGTATCATACCTTTGATTTCGACCATAGACATTTGATGATCTACTTGACGATTTTCCAGCACTGCATTTATCTTGGGCAATTCTCTTGCTACATCTCCAACTGTAGGCTCCGCTTGTATGGTGTGAATCTTGTTGAATGTCTTTCTGTTGTGTGGGAATTGAGCTCTAGTATGGGGTCCACCGCAATCATAACACTTCAAAGGTGCTTTCTGTTCAACATATCTAGTGTTGCTATTATTATTAGGTGCATTCCTTGCTGCAGTAAAATTCTGTGGTGCATTACTCCTGTAATTATTATTACTTGGAAAATTTATGTTATTAAATTTGTTCTAAAAACCTCTAGAATTATGATTAAAACTCTTCATTTTATGATCAAAATGATTAGACTTATTACTCTTCCAGCCAGATATTCCTTCTCTTTTTTTGTTTTGCTCGAAACAGAAATTAGCATTCCTCATGGCCTCTTTCAAAGTGGAAGGGTTATCATATTCAATCATGTCTTTTATGTTGAAAGGTAGAAAACTTAGAAACCTTTGTACCTTAGGATTCTCTTCGACCATGTAAGGTACATACTTCAGCAAGCTAAGGAACTTGCTGCACAACTCCTTCATACTCATAGTACCCAATTTTAAATGATAAAATTCCTTGGATTTATCTTCATAGTACTGTTCTGACAAAAACTTTTTCTTAAATAAATTCTTAAACATACTCCAGGTTATGTTTCTTTCTTTTATGTTATTAATTCTTTTAAGATCCTGCCACCAAATATCTGCCTTTCCATTCAGATTGTAAATAGCCATCTTGGCTTTTAACTGAGAAGAGTAATCGTAAATATGAAAGTATTTCTTCATACCAGACAACCATGCTTCAGCTGTCTCACCCTTTTCATTTTCATCATTAAAGGTTGGTGGCTTAATCATTTTAAACTCTCCTGTGATTTGTTCATGATGCTTATGCTTCCTTTTCTTAGAACAACAATCACTGTCACTGCTGTCATGTACAAAATTATAATTACTTTGATCAGATTCAGATGAAGAGTAACTGTTATTTTTACCATTCTTTGTTTTCTTACTTTTATGTTTGTGAGACATTGTACCAGAATCAAAATTTACTTCTGATTTCCTTCCTCTTTCCTCATTATGGCATTTCTCGATTAAAATCTGATTTAACTCTTCATGTGCCTTCATAATTCGTTGATTCTCTTCTTTAACAGTCCTTATTTCAGATTTTAAATCTTTTACAGTACGTAGTAGTTCAGAAGATTGATTATTTAACTCTACATAAATTCTTTCATTACCATTATTATGTGTGTTGTTATTATGTTCATTATGATGAGGAGATATATCCTCTGTTGATTCCTCTGGTATATCCATACCTACAATTTAAACGTCAAAATGTTCTATACAGAAACAAAATTTAAATAAAGTCAGTAACTAAGTTTTCTGTTTTGCGCACATGAGCCTATTTTAGGCCTAGAGTTTGAACTCGCGCTCTAATACCACATGTAACATCTCGAAATTTCACAAAAAATTAAAATTTTTCAATGTAGCATTTAATGCATATACTAACTGTGCGGAATTATAATTTATGCTTCTATGTTGTTCCGCTGGAATAAATTTTTATGGTGATCATACAATGTATTGTTTTGCATAATGATATGAAATGAAATTAAGGTTTACATTAAGGTGCCATTGTATATTTCCTTGTTTCAGCTGTATCCTTAAATTAATTATATCGATGCTTAAATAGTATTAAATTTTATAAGTGCTAGCTATTGTTCTTCTTTTGATGATGAAGGGGTCCCAAGGGTACCCCGAGGCTTATGTAGAATTTAGGCTAAATCATTTGAACCTTCCTTTTCACAGATGACAGGTAAGGGTGACACATCGGATCAAGTAATACTAGTATGTTTTAAAATGCACTTTCAGTTAGCCGTCAATGATTTTGTATATGTTTCTAAGGTACTCCATGGAGATAGCTATTAATGCTGTGAAATTCTAAACATAGAGTTTGATGGTAAGGTGATTCTTGGTTTATAGTTCCAGATTTATTTAATATCCTATGTTGTACAAGCATGACCTGAGGATATACTTATAATGCGACTCGTCCAAGGTTTATAGTTATAAACTATAGAATTCATATGTTTCCTTGTTTAACATTGAAATGGTGAACTTAGAATATTGTAGCAAGGTTTAGTATAGTATGACAAAGCATATATTGTAAAAATAATATGCCTTTATGAACATAGGCTAAAATGATGTGACCATATAATTCTATAACTTGTGGACTACATGTAATTTATCATGCACTTTCCTATAATTTGAACTATATGTAAATTGAAAATATTTCCTATAGTGTAAACTTTATACCGTTATCATGAAATTCCTATGTCATGCTAACTATATGCAAATCCTATTTAAATCTTATAGCATAAAAACTATATGCAAATCCTATATAAATCTTATATCATAATAACTATATGCAAATCCTATTCATATAAAGCTATGTCTTGGCTCAAATATGAAATATCATGATTATATGAGTGTCCATGTGAAACTTTTAGAACATAAGATCGATGCCTAGTTGATTTATTGTTCTAATGTAAACTATGACTTATTTTGAAATATATGTATGACAGGGTTGCAAACCTAGCCAACGTGCCAACATATGATAAGGATTGGGTATAATGATGAAGTTGGATATGTGCTGGAAGGAATTTGTAATCCGACCTTGGCATTAAACACTCCTATCTACCACATTCGTGGGAGATCTTGGTGGCAGATTACGTGTTGATTATCATGTGAAAAGTTGTGAGGTCAATACAAAAATTGTCGAGTTGTACAGGTCCTCGTCCTAGTGTCTTTTTGAGCTGGAATGGGTGGTGGAAAGTGTATTAAAGTGTATTAAATGCAATGGTTTCTTGGGATTGCGATGTATGATCTCCACCATTGATATGGAGATGCTCTCGACATTTGGGAAGTAACCCTAATCTCCACTAAGTTTCGTCGTTGTTGTTTTCCTTTGGCATTCATTGTGTTAGAGAGTGGTTCTGGGGGAGAGGGCGACTGGCCTTCATATGCTTAGGGTTTGTTAGCATGTTTTGAGTGCTCCTCCCGTGATTCAAAACCGTGACCAGTGAGTGATCAATGTTACAAATTGATAATCTTAAGAGCTGAGCTCTATGTGGAAGTTTACTCCATTTTTTTGGTATCTGTATGTCTCAGGAAACTCGCGTCGGTTGTAATGGTATTCGTCTTTGGAGCTAGTTCATGAGGAACTCCTTCCTCAGGTTCGATACCATGATTCGCAAGGAAGGTTGATAGTCTTCAAGGTTAAGGATCCAAGTCACTTCTGTAAATATGTGAACTGTATTCACTAAGTGAAGTGCGGGTGTCTCTAGATTCAACTAGTTGCAGATGATATCATTTTCAGCCTTCGGTTTTAATTATTAAGGAAATGTCATACTTGTATTTTTTGTATGGTTGCATTCCTCAGTATTTTGCTTAGATTTGGGATAAAATTTAACCTCCTTCTATGTTTGTGACAGGTTTTTTCATCTACAAGGGTCTATGCTCTAGTTAAGTGGAAACTACTGCGTGTAAGTGGTAAGTCTCGGTGGTTTCCCTTATGGGTTCTCCTGGTAACTGTTTATTGTGTTGAAATGGTCGAAGCCTTCATTTTTTTGGAGATGTGGTCGTGTTGGCAGGCAAATCTACCCTATAGCAAGGAAACTAATGCTATCAACTTGGTTGGGGTGACAGGTAAGTTTATTGATGATATTACAAAGATATTTATGAAAAGAAATAAGTTATGGATCTTGGGAACACACCTTTCAATCGAAGTTCAATCCTATCCTTTACTTGATCTGGTGTTCAACCTCCAAATCCACCTTCCTTTCAGTAAACCTGCAATAACAATACCTTTCTCAAAGCACTTTGGGAAATATATAAAGCTTGAAAGAAACAAAAACAATGTTTAACATTCAATATTGACCAAAACAGATCCAAATTAAGATGTTATTTCAGAACACATTTAAGTTGGAACAAGAAAGACACTTCAACCTTTATTGTCAAAAGTAAATCAATGTACAAGTATACCTGATCATGTAGCAGGCTCCTGCAACTTGATTCTGGGCTCTGGCTCTTCTCTGGCTTGGATATCTTCAGCATCAACTCCTCCAATGCAAGCTTCTTCTTTAGACCTCTATGTCTCAAAGTTTCTCCATTAATCCATCTAACCTTTCTCTTTAGTCTTCTTTGTATTTATAAGATTAGAGAAGTAGTTCAGGTCGATGTATGGTTATGGAGGAAGTTGGGGGAGTTGGCAAACTACCAGCAACTAATCCTCCTCGAGAAATTAATTTATTTTTTAATCATCTTTTAAGATGTACACGACTCTTGTTCAGTGAAGTAGCGTATAGGGCGCTACTTTAGTGCTTATCAACTAGACCTCATCGAGTTTAAAATGTTGAGCGCTACTATGCTGAGAAGGAGTAGCGTATATTAGGATATGGGAGCTACTATTATACACTCGAGTAGCGTATGGGCGCTAGTCTCTTTAAGTAGAGTAGCGCTCATATCTCAAAATGATATTTTTTGGGGTTTTTCCAGTAATGTCAGGAAATGGAGTGAGTCAAAGTATCATCTAAGGTCAACATGCTCCTCCATCCAAGTTTTCCTTTTGTGTGATCAATAGCTCAAGGTGATCACGGACGGAGAGGTGCAAGTTTAACCTATAACAGATGCCCCCTAATGTGTGAGGTCAGAGGGAAACGATGGCCGAAATACATTATAATCCAAAGCTAGAGGAGGAGCAAAGAACCGCAGAAAACAAGTCGCAAGAACACCTGCAATAAAGATCAAGGTCAGCGAGCAATTACATTTTTGACATCATATAGATGTACAGTGTGATATAACATGATCTTCGATACATAACAAGGAGATATATATAAAGCATGGCCACTTGAAATACAAGCATGGATCCATGTCAAACTGAGAGATCATAGCCATAACAACAAACTGGATCTATGTCTCATGGAGAGCCGAATATAAGTGAGGCTCAGTCTTGCGCAACTTGGGTGATAACATAAATAGGTAATGTCATCCAAAATCCCAAGGTCTTCATCCAAAAAAACTCTAGGTAAAAACCCTAACCATGTGAATAGATGAGCTGACAGTCGAACATGGGGAGTATCGTTTGATTACCGGTCATTGATGTATACCGTTAACAAACGTGAGGACTTCCACCGATAATGATGATGGGGTCCAAGGTACCAAGTACGATCCGCCAAATGTGAATAAATGGACTTGGAGTCGAACACTTGGGGATCCTGTCAAAGAAGAGACATTGATGTATTCTAATCATTCAACAGCAAGGAAAATTGCCACTGGTGACTGCAATCTCCAAGGTACTAACCGAAACTCTAAACTTCAATCCCAGAATAATGAGTTGATGTCGATGGGAAGAAGTCTGTTGGAAGGGAGGCCTTAAGGCATCCTCCATCATCCAACTCGAGAAACACTCAACTGGAAAGAGATGATATGAAATAATATGTAACAAGACTGACACTAGGAAGGCCGACACATGAGGTCAAAGTAAACTGCAGAATGGCTGACACAGGGTATATCCTTGAACATTGAGCACGACACAAAGTGACTCAGGCAGTTTCTGACATAATGGGGTAAATAATAAGTCTGAAATGTAAGAGACATTAGCAGACCCTCCATATGGTTGGAAGAATAACCAACTGGGGGAGTAAATAACTCGGAGGAAAGGTTCACCCTGAGGTCAAAAACTAAACCCAACTGACAAGATAGACTCAAGTAGGTGCTGTGTTCAAGGATAGAACTGACTGAACTGCCTTTGAAAATGAAGATATGATATGTCTTTCTGGTCCCTTATTCTTTTTAGATGAAAGAATATCTTTCTTGTTGTTTTAATGAGTCCAAGAAAGAATGAAAACTCAATAGATCCAACCATGTAAATAGTTTAACGAGCCCATGGGAGGAAGACTCAGAACCTTCTTCATTATTTATAGAGTTCGAAGAAGAGATAGAAGATTACTCTATATTGCTGATCTCTGGATTTTAATATCGAGCCAAGATCTGTTCTTGCTCGCCGGTGTTTTCAATTTTAAGGAGTCTGAAAAACTTAAACAATAACTCCATATATCTGCTAGTGGATTTTAATATCAAGCCCAAGCAGATTAATGCTCGCCGGTGTTTTCCTGTTTATAGAGTCTGAAAAACTTAAACAATCATATTTTCACCTATCCGTGGATTTTATATCGAGCCCGGATTGGTTTGTGCTCGGCGGTGTTTTCTTGTTTATAGAGTTGAAAAAATTAAACAGTCCTCTATTTACCCTCTCGTGGATTTCACATCGAGCCCGAGTAGGTGAATGCTCACTTGGTATTTTCATGTTTAGAAAGCCTAAAAACCCGAAAGAAAGGCTCCAAAAGGTCCTTTTTCGTACAGTTAGTCTCCTCCCCCGAAAAAGTATAAAACAATGGAAGAAGAACTCTTCTAGCGCATACAGGAGTATACCTAGAGTATACCTTTTCCGTAGTTAATCCACCTAGGCCCGGAAAAGGGGTAATTCTATACCTGAGTGGATGAGCGTTCGATTACTTTAACGAGATCGAATAGGACAAGCTTGCTCGGTAATCTTGTTTAGGTTTAAATAGTCCAAACAAGAGCTTAAAATGACTTTAAAGGTCAGCTTCTAGGATCATAGCTTCATACTCTGCCAAAACTAGGTCTTCAACAAAATATTAGTCGATGCGGCAAAAATCTCGAATGATATATGAATTTGAAATATTTAGCTAGTTGACAATGTCTATCATCAAGAATTTTTAAACTTAGGAGACGAATCCGACAAAAATTAAATGAAAATTGAGCTTGGATTAGTATTATACCAAATTGTGTGTTTCAATTGATTAATTAGGGATTTTTTGAAAGTTTTGAAACTATAGAAAATTAACAATGGTGGGTAAAAATCAAAATCCAAATGATATATATAATTTCATTTTAAAAATCAATTTTCAATTTGTTTTGTAGGGCAAAGATTGGGGCAACCTTTTGCAAATTTCAAATCTCCGTGGCGATCAAACTAAGCATCCAAGCATCGTTATTCCTCCACCAAGTAAGTTAAAATTCACTTCACTTGCATTTTCATGGTTTAGTTTTCATTTTTTGAGCAAAAAATAGCTTGCAACGTGATGCTCACAAGTGTTATTGCGCGAGCGCTACTGTGTAACCATAACAGTAGCGCGTAAATGCGATGGGTGCTACTATGCTGAAGCAGAGTAGCACCCATATGCGACTATGTAGTATACACAGTAGCGTACACTCTTGAAAACCTACATACAAGTGCCGAGACTCAAAAAATTTTGATTTTTTTTGTGCAGGATGGTCCTTCAATGGAGGGAGAGGGAGCATGAGGACATGGATAGGTTGGCCATGCAAGATCCGGCCACCCTCCACGCTCTCCGAAGATGCAGTTTGTTGAAGTTTTACCGAACCGTAAACATGAGGGCTTTAAACAAACTGTTTCAAAGACTTATTTAGTATTGGGATGTGGATACTAATACCTTTGTCATCCGTGGGAAAACTCTGGAGCTTACTGTTGATGACATATATTTTATTACTGGTCTCTCATGAAGAGGAGATGTAATCAATATGAAAGGGTCTTCTCATGTGGGTGTAAGATCTGTGCAAGAGTACGTGAATACATATTGTGTTGCCGGAGCTGAGAAATCGGGAAGCCAAGTCTTGATTTCAACTATTGACGATCTCCCTTTGAAAGTGATAGTGAGCATGATCAACTGAGTAGCAGGTAGTGCTTCACAACACTTAGCTTCTAGGCACTCTATGCACATTGGTGTACAATGCTTACACGGTCATGTCTATGATTGGTGTACTAGTTTATTGGCAAACATGAAATCTCAATTGACAGGTTGCAAATCCGGCACAATGAAGAATTTTGGGTACGGTAGTATTTTGTGTACTTTCTTCTTTAAGAGGATGCTTGCTATCAGTTTGGGGATGCCTCTACCTCAGGTTAACCCCCGTGAGCCCATACTTGGCTGTTGGGGTGACATATTCCTCCGCCAGGGTAGTGGGGAAAGTCACTATTGTTATCATACTGATGATTTCTGGGGGTGGTGGGAGAGGCAAGTGCCTGCTTTCGAGCAGTTTACATATGCTGGATTGGATTTCCGTCATGATCCAGAACTAGTGCTTCCTCCAGGTGGAGCCTGGGGAGATATTGGTATGTTTTAAATTTTGAGAATTTATTTAATTTTTTCAAACTTTTTCAAGTATTTGATTTTTATGAATGAATTGTGAAGTTCTAATCAAGTGTCACATGCAGATGTTGGGCCTGTTCATCCTGAGGGACATCCTACCATCTTTGGGAGGCTAGCTGATATTAATGCAGCAGATGCTATGTTGGGGACCCTAGAGAGAAAAATAAGTCGGTTGACTCACGAAGTTCCTGCGTGCTGTATGGATCAGGTACCTAGGATATGCAGGAAGATGTAGTTGGGGTGCCCTCGGCATGGCTTAGGGTGCTGCGGAAGATACCTAGGCTTGTCATTTGCTATTGCAATGCAGTAGATGATGATGAGGTCCCTCATTCTCCATAGGAGAGGAATACATTCTATGCATATATTTTCGAGGCTACTATGCCCAATTTTTGTACTTTTATGACTTGACTTGATAGACTTGTGACTCAAAACTCATATTTTTTTTATACAGTATCGGCTATATGCAGTATCGGTAATTTACATGTGTATGTGTTTTATGTGTGCAATGTTGTTTATGACAATATATGACGCAAATGCCAGTCTAACACCTAGTTTGCTAATGAATCAGCTAATGTGTTTAAACTTCTTGGAATGTGTTCATATCTAATAGAATGAAATTGTCTTTCCAATAGTCTAACTCGTAGAAACTGACGTAGCAATCCACGATCCCTAATCTGATAGACACCTGTTAACTGAAATACAATTAATTGTGAGTCAAGCCTTACCTCCAAATGCGAAATTCCATGACTTAGAGCATCTCGGAGAAGTTCTATAATTGCATTGTATTCAGCCACATTATTCGTGGTAGGACCCAAACAAACCCCCCCCGAAGAGACAAGTTGGACAGCGGGTGAATAAATGACCCAAGCTGCTGCAGCCAACTGACAGGTGTGGCGACTGGAGCCATCAACAAATCCTAAGAAATGTTCAGTTGACATCTGGTACACGAAACGAAACACACATAAGATTAACTAACGAGCATAAAAAAAATAGCTTTACAAAAAATATACAGCTATGTTACAAGAAAAGTACTTCTGCCTAAGCGTAGTACTTCTTCAGGTAGGGTCAATGCCTGGATCCTCCTCTTGAGGCCGAGCAAAGGTGTTATGGAAATCACGGAAAAGATTGGTATACTGAATGATCTCATCGAGATAACATCCTGTTTCAAAGAAAATGTTTCCGTTGACTCCAGTGAAAATGTTCACCAGTGTGGTATGCAATCTATTCCCTTCAACAAGACCAATTTGTGAAGAAGTGGAATTAATATTTTCACTCGGTGTTGGACAAAATTCACCTCTCTCTAACAAATTAAGAAAAGAAAACAAGAAGGACCCTGGATCTATATGTTCACAAGGATGGTCCGGGTCGGTCATGGCTTCTAACATTTCCTCCTCAGAAGGTAAAGTAGTATCTGAACTGTCAAGAGAGTGGATCGGGTCTGGTGCCTGAGTAGTGGCACAATCTATATTTGACTCGACAGACACCAATGGAGTCAACATATGTTCTGTTGTAGTTTGATAAGAATCCAAGTGGATAACTTCTACAACAGGGGTGGGCACAGAGGGGTTTGTATTAGTTGGGAGAAACTCAAAATCAGTTGTTAAACTAACCATGGAAGTTTCAGACGATGAACATCCCTCAGTACCAATGAATAAGGTAGGAGCCGGTAGGTCAAAAGTGCCAATTAGTGACCCGTAAAGTCCTGCTCCTAAACTCTCACCAACCGGGGTGGTTTGATCAATCAATGGAACTGTGGTTTCCGAAGAAGTCTGGTTGTTTCTCTGAGTGAAAGAAAGTTGATCGACTGTAACGATCTTACCTTCAAATGGGAACATAACAACTCAAAAAACTGTCGATGCAATAGATCGCATGGCATATGTCCAACTCCTGCCCAATAACATATTGTAATCAAGCGGAGCATCCAGAATTTCTACTTCAATAGCAACTGTCTTACTGGCCAATGTGACATCAAATGATGGCAAAAATCCATGTGGACGGAAAGTTCTTCCATCAAATGCAGTAAGCAGTGTGTAAGGGGCTAGCTCGGGGGAGCCTAAAGCTTTCCAACAGGAAATTGACATTACGCAAGTCGACGCACCCTCATCTACTACAGCTCGTCTGATGGTCATTGGACCATGAATGACTTCAATCTGAAGGGCAACGTGATAGGGAAACGTGATAGGGCAACCGGTATTTGACATCAGTCATATCAAATCGCGCAGACATGTTAGAGGATTCCATACTTCCAATAGTTGCCAGAAGTGCATTTCATTGTAAAGGACAACTTTGCAAGACTTCTAAAGTAGACATGGCACAAGGGGTCTGGGCTAAATCTTCAACCACATTGTAGTTAGAAGTGGCCCCGGTGTTGGGATTGTGTGATGCCCGTTTCAAGACACCTTTCGGTATCTTGGGGATTGGGTCCACAGGTATGTGAAGTGGAGTGGAGGATTCTGGAATCTCCTTATCCTTTTTCTGTGCTTCTGGGGTATTGTTCTTGGCTCTAAATTGTAAGAGTGCATCCAAATTAACCGTGTTGATAAATGTTTGATCAACTGTAGCATGTGTAGTGCCCCCAGTTTTTGAGGTGCTAGAAGTTGAGCCCTGCCCTTTAGGGAATGGATCTTTCAGGACGGCAGGCTTCTTTTCTCTTAAGAGCTTCTGGGCTTCTTCAAGCAGAGGGCATTGGTGAGTAAGGTGGTTCTGCTTGCAAAGTTTACAAGGGAACTTAACCTTCTTTTCCTCTTTGTTACCCTCTTCGGCATTGTCTTTTTTGGGCTTTTGTTGGTTCCCCTCTCCTTTCTTGCCCTTCTTTTTGTTATAAGGCTGCCAAGGGCCCTTTTGATTGTTCTGAACCTGGTTGAAAGGCTTAGAAGTAGAAGGAGAGGTTGTGATGGAAGAAACATCTGCAGTTGATTTTTTGACTGATAAGGCATGAACCTATTTGGTTGGTGCTTCGAAAGCTGCAGAGTCAACTGAACCCACTATGCCGTCAGCATGTGGTCCAGGTTTCGGTCTACTTGGATCGGTATTCGATCGCGGTGCATTAGGTATGATCTCATACAGTAACCCAGATTGTGCATAAATGAGGTCTAACTGCTGAGTCTGTAGGATGGCTTCTTCCTCATTAGATACTCCATATGTAGCTACTTCCTTAGAAATATAAGGAAGGAGTGATTTCAAATACCACTCAAGAAGGAACTCGGGAGGTATGCTGGCCTTAATGAGCCTCTTCTGTCTTCGCCACTCCTGAATGTGGTTAGATAGATGAGTGGATTTGTTTTGCCTAAATGTAGACAAAAGGTCTGTTCCGGCATCATACTGAATAGGAAGCTAGAAGTGATTCAAAAAACGGTTGCAAGATCCCCAAAACTAGAGAATGTTGTTGCAGGTAACTCAATGTACCATTTGGCTGCAGCACCGGTTAAGGTCCTTTGGAACAATCTCAGTCTGATGGAATCTTTATTTAATGAATTGGAGGAACACCATAAGTGGAAAGTAGTGACATGGTCACTAGGGTCTTCACCGGCTTTGCCTTCGAACTTTGGAATGTCCCAAGGTAACTTGGTGGGAACTGATGGCCATGTAACATTATGACACATAGGATCATTGGTCAGTTTGGAAAGATCTGGCAAATTTAAAGTTGCCAGAAATGGTAGACGAGGCCGGTAAGATGGTACTTGATACGTTGGGGTCGCAAAAGGGGAACTACCCATAGTTTGACCCATGAACTACTGGTAGGGGTTTCCCACAGCCGTCTATTGGTAGGGGTTTCCCCCAACCATCTATTGATAAGGGTTGCTTCTGGCCATATCCTGATAGGGGTTTCCACCTACCATCTGTTGATAGGGGTTGCCCCCAGCTACTTGTTGGTAGGGGTTTCCCCCTGCCATCTGTTGTTGTGTGAAAGAGTTATTAAAATTTCCCCACCCATATGAAAGTGGATTAGTGCTCTGTGGGTTCGTCCACTGTTGCTGGGTGTTAGCCCCGCCATATTGCTGGTTAAAAATATTACCCCCTCCCCCTGAAAATAAGGAAAAAGGGACATTACCTGCAGGCATATTACCTTGATTCATGTTGGGGCCTGCAAGGGTATTGAAACCATTAGAAGCTGATGTAGACAGTGCAGTCATGGTGCTCATGACTGGCATGGTTGCAGAAGCACTTGGTCCTACAATATGTGTGGAAATCCAAGTACTAGGTATCTGATATAACGGTTGAGAAGCATGAGGTGGTGTAAAGTTGGATGTCCTGCTAGGTCCAACAATAGGTGTAGGAATAGATGCCATCATTGTTGACCTTGGCATACCTAATGTACCAGTATTGAAACTGAAAGACGGAGTAGACACAGATGTGGTTTGTGCCTGACTTGGTGTAGCAGTAAAAGAAGGATTTACTGTGTTAGTGTTCATACCTAAAGTGGGAGTTTGGGGAACTCCCTGTTCACCTCCTAGATTAGACATCAGATGTCCGGGTAAGGAATTGTCTGCACTGAAATGGGGCTGTTGGAAACCAACAGGTGACAGAAGCGGAATTCTAGTATTGGTCAAAGGAGGATTGAAAGGAGTGCTATACTCCGCTGAAGTAAGATCTTCAACCTCAATTGAACTAAAGTGTCACTGATCTGTGGTACTTGGTAGTGGTTCCTCAGGAACCCCTATTTCAAGGTTTTCTGTTGCAAGAATTTCCTCAGGAAATTCTGTTTCAGGAGTAATTTCTGAAGAAATACCGGGGTTTGCCCGCTGTCATCTAGCTGGCTGTAAAGGTTCTGTTGTAAGTGGTGGAAGGTTTTGAAACCTTCTCGATCTACGAAGCTCTTGATTCTCCGTGATTATATATATAAAATAACAGACTAGAACCTAGTGGCCACTACAACTAGGGGGCAAACAGCACACCAACTAAAAAGTCCTAAGTATACAAACCAGGCAAACAAAGATGCCTTCCGGAGAAGAGTCTGGGATGATGAGGGCCCAGAACAGATCAACGAAGGAAGAAAGACAGTTACTCGGGGTCCACAATACAATGACTAAGGGTGCAAGTGCCGGAATCACCCAACTTCCCTCCCAAAGACCTGCAAGGGATTTCCTCCCACGTCTATCTTAGGTACAACAGATATACCCTCTCCTGTCACCTGTGTATGAACCTAGAGTCAGATACTAAGGATACCACAACACCAAAAACTCCTGGGGGAATAGTCACCGGTCGAATCAGAAAGCATGGGCAGGGTAGCTAAGCCCGAAACTCGAAAGAGTCCCCAATACGCAATCCAATCCTGGCGTATGCTCGAACATAAAGTAGGAGGAGTATTCCCAACAATCTGATCTCGCAATGACCTACTGCATAGATCCCAGGCAAGTTTTGAGTGAAATGGGTTTACCTATGATAGTCTTACTACGATTTTTGCGTAATGTGTGATCTTGAGTGGTTTAAGGTGATTTAAACTCAAGATCCTAACCAAGACTAGTTGGTGTAGTGTATCCCTAAAAAAGAAAAATTGTTTCTAGTTTATTTTATTAAAATATTTTTTAGGGCTGTTATTACTCAAAAAGGGTAGCGCTTTTGTGTGGCGTGGTTGCAACAAGGAAACAAAAGTGCAATAAAATCAAAACTTTCTACAACAAAGCTCTTTTCATTTTTTTCATTTACTTCTTTCCAAAACTGAAAATCTGAGTAAATCTACTCAAAAAATTTTGATTTCTCTTTGGAATTGTACAAAATATCCTATGCTATCTTGTAACAACAAAAATAAGTCTTATTAAACTTAAACTACCAAGTTTTTTTTTTTGCTTTTTCTATAAACGAAAAAGAACTAAAAAGATGGCAAGCAAAATAAAACTTATGTGCAATGTGTGTAAGTATGGCTAAAAAGTTCCTAAGATTATAGCTATCAAGACACTAGCTCGAAAAAGACTTGATCTACAGGTTTTTTGCAAAGAAAAAGCCTCTAAACTCGGAAACAAAGTGGGAGAAAACAAAGGAGAAAGATACAAAAGGACTAACCTAAAGTATCTAGCCCTAGCAAGACCACTATGCCAAGCAAAAGTAGATAAGCAAGCTGTCCTACTAACACAAAGAAACTGAGAAATGAATTAGCCTACAGCTGTTTAAATGCACTTGCAACCAGAAAAAGACAATAAGCCCAAGAAGATTGGAAATCAACCAAATCGGAAGACACCCTAGAAGCTCTTAAAATGGACCAAACCCTAAAACAAAGGATAGGATGAGTAAAAGCAGACAAATGTTGCCACAAACAATGGATACAAGAGTATGCAGGTTTGTAAACTAGCAACATGCAATCAGGGCCTAAAAAAGTGGAAGTGCTCAACACAAAACACAACCTAGTCTTCCAAAAAAGTCACAAACAGTCCAAATGTTCCAAAGGTCAACAAGCGATTCAAAAGATGGAAAAAACTCAAAGAAAAGGTTCTATGACTTAACCAAAAGTTAAAAAACTCATACAACAGTCAAAGAGATCCAACAACAAAGTCAGCAAACCACAAAAATGGCTAAAAACTCAAGCAAACTGCTAACAGACAGTTTCAGGAAACGTACCCTACTATGCAGTAGGGAAACTCGCGCCCCTGCAGAGATGGGCGCTACTGTATGTATAGCAGAGTAGCGTATGGGCGCTACTATATGTACAACAGGGTAGCGCTCATATCTCAAATGCTTAAAAAATGACTTTGAAAGATACCAAAAACTGATGAAAGCAGAAAGAAACAGGCAGGGGATACCTATAGGGTTTCTCAACACATCAAAGAAGTCAAAACAATCCTGGGAAGACAAACAAGAACAAGGTTTCCTAGAGTCAAAACTTAACTTTCCCCAGCGGAGTCGCCAGTCTGTTGGCGGGCAAATCTACCCTATAGCAAGAAACTAATGTTATCAACTTGGTTGGGGTGACAGGTAAGTGTATTGATGATATTACAAAGATATTTATGAAAATAAATAAGTTATGGATCTTGGGAACACACCTTTCAATCGAAGTTTGATCCTAGCCTTTACTTGATCGTGTGTTCAACCTCCAAATCCACCTTCCTTTCAGTAAACCTGCAATAACAATACCTTTCTCAAAGCACTTTGGGCAATATATAAAGCTTGAAAGAAACAAAAACAATGTTTAACTTTCAATATTGACCAAAAGAGATCCAAATTAAGATGTTATTTCAGAAGACATTTAAGTTGGAACAAGAAAGACACTTCAACCTTTATTGTCAAAAGTAAATCGATGTACAAGTATACCTGATCATGTAGCAGGCTCCTGCAACTTGATTATGGGCTCTGGCTCTTCTCTGGCTTGGATATCTTCAGCATCAACTCCTCCAATGCAAGCTTCTTCTTTAGACCTCTATGTCTCAAAGTTTCTCCATTAATACATCTAACCTTTATGTTTAGTCTTCTTTGTATTTATAAGATTAGAGAAGTAGTTCAGGTCGATGTATGGTTATGGAGAAAGTTGGGGGAGTTGGGAAACTACCAGCAACTAATCCTCCTCGAGAAATTAATTTATTTTTTAATCATCTTTTAAGATGTACGCGACTCTTGTTCAGTGAAGTAGCGTATAGGGCGCTACTTTAGTGCTTATCAACTAGCGCTCATCGAGTTTATAATGTTGAGCGCTATTATGCTGAGAAGGAGTAGCGTATATTAGGATATGGGCGCTACTATTATACACTGGAGTAGCGTATGGGCACTAGTCTCTTTAAGTAGAGTAGCGCTCATATCTCAAAATGATATTTTTTGGGGTTTTTCCAGTAATGTCAGGAAATGGAGTGATTCAAAGTATCATCTAAGGTCAAAATGCTCCTCCATCCAAGTTGTCCTTTTGTGTGATCAATAGCTCAAGGTGATCACGGACAGAGAGGTGCAAGTTTAACCTATAACAGGTCACTATTGCAATACTTACATTCTATCAAGCTAACGTAGGGAGGATGGAATCCTCAACCTACTCTTATAATGTATTCTACAGTTTACTATATGTTGAAATGTAATACTTGTTTACCAGGGTTTTAACCCTCGACTTTTGGATAATGATGAAGGGTTCAACCCTTGGTTCTACACCATGTCTGGAAACAATGTTCTGTGTTAATGGTTGTTAATGTTCGCCGATTTGGGTGATGACCGAGAGCGAAGACTCAATGTTTTGTTTTGAAACTTGAAAACCCTAACCTATTCGGTTAAGGAGGCGACTTTGGAATTTTGAGAGGTTGAACTTAAAAAAATAATAACCTAGCTTCGTGCATATTTATGGTTCTTTTGCACATAATGTTTACAATAGGGAAGCAATACCACTGTCTAATGTTGAAGTTTTAATGTTTTTGTTTACAAACTGTTGTGCTTTAAATGATGGTTGAGAGCCATAGGTTTTTAACCTTGTGAGGTGCAGTCAAAACCTTGAACCTGTAGGTTTTGATGGTAGCTTTGATAGTCTGGGGATGTCGAACCTGAGAAATGATTCTTATTCTTGTTTATTTATTTGGTTCGATTCAGACTATGGTTATGCTAGGGTTGTAAAGTCATTGTGTAATAATGATGCTAAAATATGTTTCGTTGTTTTGGTAGTAGTCTAAGTAATGGAATTGTGATTAAACTTTACCTCTGTTTGGATGAGGGTGTTGAATCTTACTTGTGTTATTAACTCGAAAAGTTAATGTTTAAGCTGTTAAGGGTTTGATCGTTGAAAGAGCTATGAAACTTGTAATGATGCTTAAGGTTATTTAATTCTATGTTTAGGGTTTCAAACCCGTGTCTGTTATGTATACAGAAGTCTTATAATAACTCTGTCTTGGATGATTTATTTGGTTTAATAAATGTTAAAAAGAATACTTAATGTTGATATATAGAAATTATAACACTATACTGTTTTGAAAATAATAAAAGAGAATATATAGCATATATCTTTTGTAAGGAAATAAATGACCAAATGGAAAACCCTAGGTTTTGTATAGGAATGAAATATTTAGTTTTGTTTCTATGTAAAGAAATAATATGGTGACTGTAATATGAAATGTTGTTATAATTCCTAAACCTAGACAAACATAATTTATATTACAGCATATAACTGATGAGGAATATTAAGAAATAAAACAATGTTAGTCTATTCATTCATTTGACATTCTGTCTATCATTTATCTATCTTAATTCTCCCTCTATGTACTAGAGTACTATACAGAAAACAGTATGGGAAAAATACAATAGAGGTATTTTATCAATTCATACATTTATTCAACAATTCACCTCATCCTAAATAACTCAGAAAATCACAGTTTTATTTCTGCAAAATGTAAACTAACAGTTTCAAACTAATGAGATACTAAATCAATGATTACAGAATAATTTAACTACTTAGGATTGAAATAACAAGTAGAACCTATAACTGTAGATAGGGTGGACAAACACCCAAGGAGGAATGTTCCACCCAACCTTCTCCAGAAGAAGAAGCCAATCTAGTTGCCTCCTTTGGACCCCCGAGCCTATTTACTAAACCACCAGGTAGATGAACTCTATCTAGAAGCAAGGCACTCAGAAATTGTATAGGCAACAAACTATTAATACTTGCTCCTCATATTTTAGGACTCTACACTCAGCAGTATAACTCTGCACTCAGCAGTATAATAGGAAGACTTACACCATGATAAAAAAACTAGCATATCCCCTCATCAAATCTCTTGGGTGGAAGTAGAAGAACCCCAATGTAAATTTCCTCATCAAGAAAAGTGATGAACCTCAGTCCAAAAGTCGATGGCTCTTAAAAATATTCCCTAGGTCTTTAGTGGTCAGTTTTCAATAAATGAGCCTCAAGCTCTAGTCCCATCTTTCAGGGCACTATGACCACAATTCAAGGGAGTTGTACCATACCAACAGCTAGTTACTTGCCTCATGAAGTTGCCATTTTTCCATTGCCTTCTACCCCAGATTCCATTCCACCTAGTGGGTCAGTAAACACTCTTTTAAGAGTCTCCTTAGTTGTATGTCTCCTATTTAATTTATTTAATAATAAAATATTGTGCAAATTACAGTCATCCTTGGACACTTGTCCAATAAAAAACTTTACAATAAAAGTTAAGATATTGTTTCCAACATAAAATGTTTTTTAGCAAAAAGGGGTATGTTACACCCTAATCCAGCTCCTCCTCCTCTACTTGTGCGCACTCATCCTCTCTCTCACTAATGAGAAGTGAGTGAGTGAGTGAATGTGTTAAATGAGGATCAAACATCCTCTATTTATACTTTACTTCACTTGACGTTTAAATCTAACTAGTTCGGCCCCAACTTAACCACTTAACATAATGCTGACTGGGCCGACCCCACTAGGGGACTTAAGCACCCCATTACAACTGACTCTAGGTTGAACTCCCTTAGGAGAGTCTAATAACCCACTACCACTTGACACTGGGAAGACCCCACTAGGGTGGTATAATAACCCTTTAACCCACATGACTCATACAGGGCCGACCCCACCAAGGTGGTCTAATAACCCATCAAATATAAGTTACGACACTTACAATGTAACCTGCAACACTTGCAAGTACAACTAAAAACACTTCCAATCAGAGGAATAATAAATCTCCGTTGGAGATACAATAAAGAACAAATGTAATACATACAATATACAAGTGAATATCTTCTGAAGTTACAAATACATCAACACAAGGAAGAAGAGGCCAACCAAGTGAGAGATTTTCAGGTTCTTGTGGATCTAGATCTCCCATTTGCTCATCTTCATCATCAGTTCCTAGACCTTCAGGTTCTTGTGGATCTGGGTCTAGCATTACCTCATCATCATCTCCATCTGAAATATCACTAGGAGGAGCAAGTAAAACTGGCTCATCATCACATGCAAACTTTGAATCTGAAATCTCAAGTAAAACTGGGTCATCATCATGTGCAAACTCTGAATCTGAAATCTCATGAGGAGAAGCAAGTAAAACTGGCTCATTCTCATCATCACTAAAAGGAGGAACATATCCAAAAATGTTGATGTCATGAAAATGCTCCAGAATATGCATGTAGTCCTCATCTGAACCATCATAACTGTGATTAATAGAAGAACTAGAACTAGATAATGATGGATCTTTATTAAGATCAAAGGAGGATGCAGTAGTGGAGGCCCTTTTTAAAATAGGTGTTGGAACAATAGGTGCTATATCTTTAGGTTCTTTTGGATATGGATCTAGCATTCGCAATTCTTCAAGAGTCCTCTTTTTCACAATCTCTTTTGGTGTATCCTTTCCCTTTAGGCAACTTTTGAAGGTGCGATGGGAAAACTTGCCACTTAGGAGACCATCAACCATAGTCCAAGCTAGATTGTAGTTGAGATGAGATAGTCTACTCTCTTCATGAGTATGAGAGAAAAGAGAAGACTCCTTTGAGAGGTAAGAAATGTGAAAACTCATAGAGTTTTGTCTCATGATTTGCAACTCCTTTTGCAATGATTTCCCCTAAAATCATGTGTTGTACCTCGACTTCATATGGAGTAAAGATCACTCTTTTGGGCTCTCCAATATGAGTCATTTGATACACTAAAAGGACATTAGCTGCAAGAGAAGGAACATAAAGCACATCAGAAAAGTGACCATGATCAAGATCGATTCTTCCAATCCTCTGAGAAGAGATTTCTAAATCATTTCCCAAACTGACGGAAGGGCCAATAGAGCTTTCGAAGCTAGAGAAGAGATCTTTGGAGGAAGCCATATGAAATGATGCTCTTGAATCTATGATGAAAGAAGAATTAGTTTATGCACTTGCTATGAGAGCATGACATCTTTCTTTTCCTTTGGATCTAGAAGATTCAGTATCAAGCTCTTTCTTCCTTGCATATGCTGGTACAAGAAGATTGTTCTTCTCAAGTAATTGAGCCATCAAATCTATAGTCTTATTCATGCAAGCACTCTCAGGATGAAACCCCCTCTGGTAGTATGTGCACTTGGATTTTCTCTTTTAAAAATGCTTGGTCTTCCTTGATTTAGAAGCCTCATTTGACTGGTATGGACTATCTATAGGCCTTGTATCATTCGATCTCTTGTCAGAAATATTTTACTTTCCTTTACCATTCGCTCTCTCTGCAACTGCAAGAGATGAATCCAATTTGGGTTTTATCATTCCCATAGAGATCAACTTCTCTTCCTCGTGAGTAAGAGATTGGATGAAGTCATCAAATGAGGGAAGCTTCCATCTTGGAATGGAAAATCTAGCTGACTGGAAAGTAGAGACAAAAACTGAGCAGTTTGATTGCAACTTTGAGAGAATGGAAAGTATAAGCTGCTTGTATTCTTTCACTATATCATATCTTTTCAACTGTGATATCAAGCTTTTGAACTTGGTAAGAAAGGCATTAATAGATTCGATGCTATTAGCACTCAAACATATGAGCTCATTCTCCAATTTGTGTCCTTGCATATCATCTTTCAGTCCAAAAAGGGATTCGATCTTGTCCCAAACCTCTTTATGAGATGTAAGATCGATTACATGGAAGTGAAGATCTTCAGAAATTGAGAGGAGGAGGCCAATTGCTTCATCAAGCCTATCCAAGTACTTGGAATTTTCAACTCCACCGAGTGGTCCTACCATTGTTCTGTTGAGTATTCGGGTGAAGCTCTTGGATATCATGAAGACAGTCATCTTGGCTTTCCACTCAACATAGTTGGAAGATGTGATCTTTAGATCCATCTGAATAGAGGAATTCAAATAGTTGAAGAAGATTCCGAACGGGTGAACAAACCTGTAAAACAAGAAGAGTTGTGCTAATGAAGAATTCTACACTTTGAATGAACACTAACTTAAGAACACTTGGCACATAGACTAAGTCCTTAACACCTAGCTAGACCTCACTAGATGTCTCCAATGAATTCAAGTAATAGCACCAGGATTTTCTGTGGAAACTCATATGCTTCTGGTGCACAAGTGAAAGATGGTTGCTCAAAGAAATGTTGCAATTGCTGCAATGGCTGCAATTCAAATAGCTTCTTCCTTCTCTGATACCATGTGATAATCTACAAGATATCTAGCAATTGTAGCAACTCACAATCAAAATCTCAAGTATGTTGGAAAGAAGAAGAGAAGGAGACACTCAATAATCACTCATAAACACAGAAGAATAGACAAAATATCAGTATCATACAATGAATAATCAATGTAGTGAATATGTTACAATGAACTGCAAGGAGCATGATATAGGATTCGAATTAGCCAAATAGGGTATTCAAATATCTGATCTTAGAGTCTAGCTTGGAAAACAATGGAGACATCATCCAGCCAGTTGTATCAGTCATAAATGGTAAGAGCCAGTCAAGTGTGTCCAACTGAGTCTAATAGAACCATCTAGGCATAAATCAGGGAATGGATACTCCAAGGGGGGTGCATGAGGCTGTCCTAGGGTCAAGTGGCACTCCAAAACTAGATAACAAGGAGCTACAAGTAGTTAGGATGAGAAATCAGTGGAATGACTACTCAATCCATGCACTAACTGAGTGATAACTCCCGGTAGGTGAGAAAAGGTGCCCTAACTAAGTGGTAAGTGAGTAAAGGCACTCTAACTAATAGCAGTAGGTGAGAAAGGCGTACTTGTCATACAAAATAGTCAAGAAGGGAACATCAGGTAGGTATGAGGCCAAATGGGGGCTAAAGAAAGGCTTTGGAGATCTAGAAGCAAGCTCTAGGTGCTGGGGAGACAACCATGCTAATGACTGGATGCATGCAATGGCATGGAAATGCATACAACATGCATATTTGCATGCCTACATGCAAAATACAAAAATGAAGGTGTGAATATTCCAACAAGAAGTTTTTTAATGGCTCAATTTGCGAAAATTCTAGATACATGAGTAATTAAGAGCTTGAGGCTCTAAAATTTGATGTGCTTTTTACCAATCCACGATTCGGTGAATTCGTAGTCACTAGCATGAAATTTAAGATATTTAATGAAAGAATTAATTTATCTACCTCTATGTTGAAACCATTTTCCATGTTGATGCGAGCCATTGCCCTCCATATTATCTTACCAAAAGGCATGAGAATGAGGAAGAAGACTTAAAATTATGGACTTCACCATCAAGGAAGCCTTATGATCACATTGGTAAGGAGTGATAAGAAGATCACAACCATCCAACGTGTCAAATATCAGATGATAGTGCCAATTAAAGACTTATATGGTAAATTTAATATGAGACTTACTAATAGTTGTCTCTTACTCTTTGTGCCTTGACCCAATTGATATTATAAGGTCAGGGTGTGCATGCATAATAATCCTTAGTTATGACTATGCGATGATGATTTAAATGGAAAAGGATTTAAAGACATGTAATTTTTATACGTATTTTGGTGGCGAGTGTTGAAGACAAACATGGTGAGAAACCACATATGTTTGGAAAGAAGGAGGGAGATTGCATGATCATGATCATGCCACCCATCAAATTGAAGACAATTCCTGAGCCAAAAATTGTTTTCCTTAGTTTTAATAACCAATGTGGTACTTTGGTCCAAATTCTTTTTCTAACTCATTGTTTCTCCATATTGTGTGCCTAGTGCCACCTCTCTATATCAATGCATAAATCAACCTCTGCTTGGTCTGTGGTTCTAGCTGCATGCCATTATTTGTAGTTGTATGCCATTGAGTGTTGTTTAGAGTTGTCGTGAGTCGGTGACGTAGAGAAGGACTCATCAAAGTGGCAATTTGAATTTCATTTTGACGAAAAATGAGTGGACATTGGTAGCTAGGTTCACATAGGTAGTAGGCACAATGTTTCATCCTTATTTTGGGCCTAGTAGTGGTTCTCTATTGTTACAACCATAGTCATTGACACATTGTCACACCTTAGATCTCAGCCCGAAGTGACTTGGGATTCAGAGTCAAATCCCAATGGCTAGTACCTCGTAGTCCTCAGTCATCACTCGTTACCTTGCAAAGCTCAGTAGTGAGTGCATGCCATGATTGAGTGAATGATTATAATTTATGATATTTCCAATATTTTGAATGAATTTTATAGCATAAGTATTTCAACATAGAAATTGAAATTTATATGGATGGGTAATTTCAAATGTTGTCGTTCTTTGAAATGTTGATATAAATTATGTCCTTCCAATAGAAAGGGTAAAATTCAAATTTTAAATTTTTTTTAAGGACAATTTTAACTTTACACTTCTAGGAAGGGCTAGAACCCTTTGGAAGGGCCGGGAAGGGTTCAAATTTGAACGCTTGAGTCCCTAGGGGATACTTGAACGTATATGATGAATGATATATTTTTTTAAGGGTTGTAAAGTCTTAATGAAAGGAATTTGGAGCTTATGCTAGGTTATTAGATGAAGTGTTGAACTCCAACTAGTGAGCACTTACCGCAGTACCAAAAGATGGTGGTTTTCAATGGTGAATTGTGACGTTATTTCCTTACTGTCAGTGCAATTAAGTCAATTCAAGTGTCATATTGGGTTACTTTCAAGCTTTCTAGGGTTTCCTAGTAATTTTCTTCACTTGTTCAGCCCAGGAGAGGGTCTTCCCTCCTCGACTCTGTTGACCATTGTTTATGTGACTATACATTGTAATTCTGAAGGAATTTTATGATATTATACCTGCAAGGTTCCCACTCGGCGTTAGTTCACTTGGATTACTACACTTTCCCTACACCTTGCCCCTGTATTGGAGATTCAACTTCGGTTTCCAGGTAACATGGTTATGAATTTTGTCTGTATTTTAAAAATGTTTAATTAATACTTATTGTTGATTTCTTCCATTACTTATAAAGAAAATATATCCTTTTGTTGTTTCAGGTCTATGATCTCAGCAAGGAATTCGGATGAGGGTTGTTCCATAGCCAACAAATGGTCATACGGGTAAGTAGTATACTCGTTCCCAATGATAAATCCCTTCTTGGAGTTGGTGGAATTATTGTATTGGTGTATGGAACAAAAAGGGGTTATCCCGAAGCATTGTCTTGCCATTCTTAAAAAAACTGGAGTGAGTCATTCTGTCAATTCCCAGTTTCATGAGGGTTTATTTCCCTGGTTTCTTTTGTAATTCACCGACTGGTTTCTTTTGTAATTCACCGACTATTATACGAGTTTATGTGCAACGGTCGCATGACCAGGAATTCTGCTAGTGTATTGTTTCTTGACTGCTCTTCTTACAGATTAATAACACTTAGGGCTTGAAAAAATCCTCTAGTCGTTTTGGTTCTCATTCGAGTTACCCTTTGCCAAATCTGTTAGACAGTTCTTAGGGTAGTGATATTGAGTTTAGTTTTGAATCTTGTAAGCTATCTTTGCTTCACAAAATCATGAAAGCATAGATCGAAAATTTGTGAAATAGTAAAGCCATAAGTTCTTATAAAAATGGTTTTCTTGAATTTGCAAAAGGATTTGGACAAAAATTTTGAGAGGAGAGAATTACTTGACTTACATACACTGTTAATACCATGAAATATGCAAGCTATACAGAGTCATGATCATTTATTACACAAATGGGGGTGGGTTGTCATAGGTTGTTCTGAAGTCTTTGAGCCATCAAATATCTACAATACTAAACAAAAATGTGAATGTGATTTGAAGTTTATAGTTTAGAAAATCATTATATTTAATTCTACATTTGAAATTAGTTGTAATAACTATGGACTTGTTGGTCAACTACCTTTGACCACTCTACCACCAATTTTCTTCTTTGCAAAAATAGAGACAACGCGCTTCAACAATTGAGGGAAAACTCAACATTAACCAATAAAAATGCCTAAAACTCTATGAAATAATGTTGTGTATTCTTAAATCTATACCCTTGAAAAATTCAGTTATAGAGCTATGCTAGAAAAAGTGAAATCTATCCAAGTTTGAAGGCATTGCACTCTTGTTGTTTTGGAAAAGACTTCCTGTCATCTTCTTCATGCTATAATTAAGGTCTGTAGTTCAAGTGTTGCATATTTTTCAACCCGTTGCATGAATGACCATGAATGGGGCTAACAGTTGCACGAATATTGTCCAGACATCGCTTCTTGTCTCCTTGAACCTGAAACTCCCTCAGGCTTATTAGTTTTTAGAAAATACTATGGATACATGGTACTTACAGGTAACTATTCTTGGAAAATTGGATTTTTATTCTTGGAAGTCCATTTATAGTTTCATAATTATATTTGTGTTCTTCTCCTTTCTCAACTCAGGCTCCTTTCTATGGTTATTGCATTTGTCTTACTAGTGGAGCCCCTATTTTAAATTGCACTTTTGAGTATTTTTGTTTAGTTTCTGGGACAAACGTTTGTATAGCATGTTTATTATTTTATTAATTATATGAATTATTTTATAAAACTTCATTTAACAACAGCAATCATTCCCGTATTTCAAAGGAATGAATTATATAGTTTCCAAGATTCACATCCCTCCCTAGTTGTTTCTCTTTTTTTTCCATGAACAACTGGATCCTCTTATGATATGATTGGACTGTGTATTATAGAAGTTTTTGTCTAACCAAGCATTTAACATATTAGATTTATTTTACACTATGTTTGTAGTTTTTACAAATAGGAATCATTTCTTCTCTTGTGAGTTTGTATTCATTGAATATGAGATTTCACTAGTATTCCCTAAAATTTTCTCAAGCTTTCAAGTTCTTACCACTTATTGAAACATTGAGTTTTTGAAGTTTACAACTATTCAATACTTGAACTCATTTTATGATTTTTGTGTTTAAAAACACCATTGCATTTTTATAATTATCCAAGTTTAAATGATGATAATCAATAATTCAGGATCGAAAACAACGAGGTCATGTTCATCTAAGTACAAATGAAAAGACAAGATGCCAGATTTCAAAATCTCAAAATAGACTGTATCAAAAAAATATCAAGGATTTCAGCGCCTATTGAAGATATCTAGCAGTAATTGCCCCTTCAATAGACAATTAACACATACATCAACTTTACTATCAGAATCAAACAGGAGCAAGTTCCAATGACATGAATTTGTTCCCATCAGTCCAGAATCACGTGCATCATGGAAATGGCAATTCTGTTAGGATTCTGTATTTTCGTAACTTTAAAGTGAGTTGAACTATAGTGTTACTTACCTAACATAATAAATATTAATTATTACAATCAAGAAAGTATAATGCATTTCAACATCTGTGTTTTTAGAAGGTAAAATGGGATAGAAATGGATACAACTAGAATAAAAAAGACAATTGCAATTGACTATCAAAGGAAAACATCAATAAAGATATCTTATCAATGGATCAACAACAAAGAAAGGTGACAATTTTCAATTCCAATCTAATGCATCTCGACAAATGAGTCTCGACTCTCATCAAATGCTTCAAGGCAGAATCCCCATAAGGAGGGAGAGAATGTCCTGTCCCCACCAAGGAAAAGTAAGGACTACTTTGTATAGTTAGATTAGTAATTGGTAGGTTGTCTGGAACTCGGTCCTACACTAATAATGTTGGACAAATGATTATATAGATTAAGATACTATTCCACTCTTTCAAACACACAATCCAGGCTCAGTTAGTATTTCTTCTAAATAATTGGAGAAGTTTCCTCCATTTTTATGTTTTTGGTTTGGGGCTGTATTTCCCCTTTTTTGGATTCATAGGGTTGTGGTTCAACCTCTATTATATTACTAAACAGTGATGCCAAAGCTTTGTCCATTCTATTGCATAATATTAAATATTTTGGTGTACACTTTATAAATTTATTATCAATGATGCATATTTATCTGTGTATTTGGTATTTTGTTATTTGGACATTTGGACTCACCGGAGTATTACATGAGCTAGGAGTGTCACCCCTGAGAGGTGATTCCAGTTTCTCTGGATCAAATAGTATCTGTAATAGGCCTTATTGGCCTACATTTAAATCATTAATCTTTGTTTTGAGACAATATGTGTAAATTGAGGGATCTACTTACATTAGAATCGCATTTTTGCACGCTTCCCCATGCCATATCAAACTTCTTTTTTAGGTCACATTTCTTTTTGCATGGTAAAGGTAAATGTTACTTGTTTCAAATTCATTAAGACTTTCATTTAATCCCCCAAGATTCCAATATTCAATCTAATTGTTCATTCATAAAATTTAACCAACCAGTGCTCAACTTTGACTAATAGAAATCCATCATAGTTTTTCTTTTTAATTTATTCAATTTCTGTATTCACCAAAGATTTATCAAATTATAATCAAGCCATATTTCCCTCAACTGAGTTCAAATTAGCATTTGACATTGTCAACTGCCCCTTTAACTTCCTGCTCTGGCTCTTTCCATCTTAGCTTCCTTCAATGTATCAGCTCTTGGCTTTTCTTTCTGCAGAGTTTTTTGCAAAATAAAGGAAAATGTACATTTGATCAAAGCTTGAGGAAATCTATTAGGTTCTTTCAAAATCGAGAGAAAACTTGTCCTATACTGATCTCTTCACCTCTCTCCATCTCCTTCAAGGATCGTTATTTGCTTAATCCTTGTAAGGGGATCTGTTCTCTAAAGATTATTGACTGTCCTCTTAAATATTTAGATCCTCTCCTAATATTTTATTGTGATGTATGCTTTTATATTATCTCATTTTAGTTAGTTATGAGTTGAAATCTGATACAAAACTCAACTAGCTGTGCAGTTCCCTTAAAAATTGTCAATGAATCAGTATGTAAAGAGACTATTCGTTTTAGATAATTCCTCTCTAGATGCTTCTAGCAGCATTTGAAATATTTTTATAAAATGTACAAATTAAGTCAGATCTTTGAAGTGACAGTTGTGTCTCTTCTTATTGACTATACTTTTGTCGAAGTGTTGCAGCTCTTTATGACCTATTAATAACTGCATATTTTCTTAAGATACAATTTGCACCTCTGTGTTGGGAGGAACTCACCATTTTTTCATTCTTATGAAAGTCAAATGATGTAAATTTTGATACAATTTTTGTTTTGTTATCTTTGGTAGATGTAAGGCTTAATGGAGAATTGATTCCTAAAATAAATTTTGATGTAATCATTATTGGTTTCAGATGGATGATATCGATTGGAATGAATTTATACAAGTCAACGAGCTTATTGCACCTAACCCTAGTGATGTAGATGAAAGACAATGGGTAGTGAGTGGAAAACAATGGAACAAGTTACACTATCAAACTTCTAGTGTCTTGGCTACAGGTTAGAGAATTATGGGTTTTAACAATGTCATTTCTGAAGGAAAGGTTGTAGATCCATCTAGTTCAAATAATAAGACAAGGAAATCATCTCAGTCACTGAATGTGGATATGTGGGATGTTATTGATGATGAAAAGATGGCAAGAACAAAAAAAAAATCCCATGTGTGTTGATGCAACCATGGGAAATGATTCTCCAAAGGAAGAAGTAAATGGTGAATACTGCAAAGATGTGAAACTAGAGTAAGTTAACCGTGACCTGATTATAGGATATTGTAAAGAGGACCCTTTACAGGCATATAGAGATGCAGATGTAGTGAACAAATTGTTAACACCCAAAATGACCCCCTAGGTTGTGGGAGAAGGCCAGCTAGGGTAACCACTAACCAATCTTTAGCTTGTGATACTGACCCAACACAAACAGAGAGGGCTCTCTCTATAAGCTCACAGAATACTGGAAATCATCAAGATTGTCAATAATGAAGAAACACACCAGTATTCACATTCAAGATAATCATTCAAAATAGACTCATGAGGTCAGACTTCTGATGGGACATAAATTTTTAAGGGTTTGGTGAGATGAATCAGGAGAGAAAGCATTGGGCAATGGAGTCAAAACATAACATCTAAGACAAAAACAATGCTGCTGCATGAGACATTTACACAGAGGCAAGGTAGCCACCCATGCACAATCAAAGAGCTTTAATTGGTGAAACAGAAGAGGAATGAATAGTCCATTGATGTAAGGCATACAAAGATGAATCCTACACCAACTTTAGCAGAAGTTAATTGTGAAATGCTTGAAAT
The DNA here is from genome assembly GCA_027924585.1 of Larix kaempferi. NCBI lineage: Eukaryota > Viridiplantae > Streptophyta > Pinopsida > Pinales > Pinaceae > Larix > Larix kaempferi. Next base: position 807,348 of record BSBM01001596.1, on the reverse strand, counting down.
CAAATGAACAGGGCACCATTAATGTGAATCCCATTCAGATGCTATACTTATCCAAGCATGAGAGAAATTAACAGACTGGAATAACAAAGAAAAGAGATACAAATTAACATGAGAAAAGAAAAGATAGACTGCAAGAAAAGATAACACATGAATCTCTGCTAATAATCCAGCTTCAAACACTGTAGATGCATTAGAAATAAATGTTCCAAAACAGAGCTGAGCTCTCTCAGGCTTTAGCCAATTGATTCACTCACCCTTTAACTCTTCTATTACAAAGAATATATAGCTACTTGGAGTCTCATACTCGACTTAATCCTAACAGAAAATAGTTACAAATTTGATGACACATCATCGATACCTATGTGTCACTACCTTTACAAAATAGAAATAAGAGATAAATGCCTAACTACTTTTACATCTAGCAGCAATTTTGCTAAATGACAAATTTATTCCAGAATGAAAAATAGAATATATTTTTGAGATGTGCACCAGGTGGCTGTCCCCACTAACCGAGAGCCACCTAACCGACTGCCTCCACTTAGCTTTCGAACTCTTCATTTCTGCCCACTTCTGAATGCCAGGTGTTACACCATTTAGTCTTTAAATTGGTCTTCTCCTAGCTTTTGGTGAGTTTCAAATAGCAGTTTTGACTTTGCAATAATCTACTCTGAGCCATTCTTCCATCTTTCGGTAGCATCCCCAACTGCAACACTTACCTCCTTAATACCTGCGCCAGAAACCCTCCAAAAATTATGAATATCTTTGGAAGCAACTACGACTGCAGTAGCATGTCCCCTACAGTATTAGAGGCAGGATCACAAAACAATAACCATTAATTTTCTGCTGCGTGGAATGGGAAATAAAGAATATGAGGAAAAGCGGAAACAAGACCAGTTCTGTGCTTCAATGAAATCTCAGCCCGTATTGTGATAATGTTATATATGATCAGCCCCTTTGCGAAAAACCCTGACGAGGATCCGACATCCGCCTTATATTTTACTTACACGTTTTTTACTGCAAAATGCCTTAATGGAGGATAGTCTACAAGGATTTTTCCACCACAGTTGATTTTGTTGGAATTATCTCCACTGACATGGTCTCCCTGAAAATTTGTCTAAAATCAATGCAGAAATCACTACTATGTATTCTTCAGCTCGATACCTCCCCCATTTGGACAAATGGCACCCTCTTCCTCCTTAGCTCGGCCAAACACCTCAACCTATCTTCCATGAAGAGCTTGAATGCTTGGCTACTCGGCGTATATGGACAAGCCCAAAGACCTGATCCACTATGTGCGAAAACCCTAAAAGGGGCACCTACTGAATGTATTGGCCGTCGTATATTTAGCTGGAGTATGAAACAAGTAAGCACGTGCTGCGTGATAGGTAACTGGTCGCCAATGTAAACCTTCTACAACTGCCTGAAAGCCAACACTGTGACCATATATTCCCCATTGCAAAAGTGGTCAATTGGAGAAAATTCTGCTAGGGTTTCTACAGCCATTTTTTGGGTTACTGTCATCTTAACAATCCCAGTATCTCCAAAACTCGACTGAGATCAACGTAGAGGGCGTTTGTCTTCTTTTTGCACGCAACCTTTTTCTGGTGAAGGCGACTGGTTCGAAAAACTATGAAACACACCGCTGCAACCTTGACAGATGGCTAGCTTTTGAAACACTTCTATCTGTTCTTCCGGAAGAGGGCTCTTCAACGTGGCACTAGAAACAACCATTTCATAGTTTTTTTTTCTTTTTCTTGCATTTTTAGGGCTCCAGAAGTTCTTCCATTTCTGTCAACTGGGGCGAAGAGAACTTGGGAAGTGGGATCATAAAGAACGAAGGCAACCTCTCCATACCCTTGACAACTTGATTTAGCTAAGTACAAGCCTCGGCCTCTAAGACTACGGTAAGCTTTGAAGACATTTGCAATTTTGTTAAACACCTGTCATCGCCTCCTCGTTCTTCGCACAACCACCGATGAGTACATTTCCATCTTCTGGTTTATCCACCGAGCTGCAATGGTTCTTGGTTAAACAGCATCTCATCTTTTTTGAATTTGGTGTTAGGGTTTTGGAGTTTGGATACTTCAGTCAAATATAGAAAAGAGAAAACAAAGTTGCCTGGAATAGGATGACCCTCTTTTATACCTCCCCAAGTGGCTTTAATCTCCAAATATTGTATCGCACGGGCTTAAAGGTGGTTTGAAATACCACTTATATGCATGCGATGAGCTTAGAGAATGACACGTTGGATGGTGGTTTTCATATCGCAGCTATCCATCGTCCTTCCCTTATGCACCAAGTGCTCAATGCGATGGATCATGAGCCATCCATCTGGCTTCTTCAATGCTGCACCCTTGATTTGCATAAATCCCTACTGCACATTGTAATGACCCAATCATGCCACTTCTATTTTTTATTTTCACGTCAAGGGGACTTATCCCACACACAATAGAGAAGAACTCTCCTAACTCTTTAAATACCCCATTGCCTCTGATACTTGTCAAGTAAAAAGAGGATGGGGGCTCTAAGCCTTGGCGCTTGGACGATGGAGGATATTTCGGGCCTTCTTGGCTTGGCGCTCGGTCCCATGGTGAGCCCTCGGTGGTGGGTGCATTGCCATTTTGCTCCACCTCTAAAGCTTGGGCCCAAACCAGAAGACAACGAAACTTAGGCTACATAAAGTTAATGCCCCTCCTCATAAAACTCCAACTTTGACTTTATAAAAACCTCCATAAAGTTTAACTTTGGCCAAAAATTAAAAATCAATGCTTTTTTGCATAAAATTTAGGCTTAGGCTAAACCCCTCTTTTTTATATAAAAAATTAAAAGCCTTCAACCCTTTGCTTTCATATAGGCACTAAACATTGGATTATTGAAAAAATGTAAAAATTATTCCTTGACCTAAGATTAACCTCTCTTACCAAATTATGGTCACTTTTCACTTTTCTCAAACAAAAATTATTCCTTGACCTAAGATTAACCTCTCTTACCAAATTATGGTCACTTTTCACTTTTCTCAAAAATTTTCCCTTTGCGACCTTGGTGCCTACACCCCAGGACAATTGCTCCTTCTTGGCCAAGTTTGACACCCCTGTCATGAGAAAATGCTCTAATTTTGCATCGTCGATGCTGCCAGAAGAATACTAATCACAAAAATTAATGGGGTACTAACAACTAGCTCTAGCTGGGGATGTTATCCTCCCTGCGAGGTAGCAAAGAACCCATAGACCAAGTGCCTCATCCATTGGGTGGCTCCCAACCTTGACAACTGCAACCTGTACCCTGTAACCAATCCTTCATCCAAAAAAACTGAAACTGAAAACCGCTAACTGCCAAAGATTTGAAACATACATGCTTAAACTGAATTGAAAACAATACTGTACATACAGAAAAATTGTTGCTCAGCAAACTTATTCCTCCTACCTATCCTACTTCTCTGAAATGCAACTGTTGAATCAAATGACACAAAAGTGCCAGTGCAGCCAATCTAGTAACTGGCCATTTGCTCGAACCTTGCTTATGCTTCCTTTGAGCAAGTAAAGAAAACAGAAGACAAGCCACTCCAAATATCCACCGACAATGAGCTCATGTCCCCCAAGTGCAAGAAAATTTATCTTCCCTTTAGACTGAAATAAATTAGTATAAGGATCTTCAATAGTCTGAAACATTGCCATGTCTTGAAATTCAGAAAAAATACAAGTACCTCTTTCAATTTGACCTGCAAGAATACTTGGTTGTTGATCCATGAGAATGCATAGGTAAGGGTTACTTTCTGCTACTTGAATGTTGACTGTACCCCGCTCCAGTATGAGCAGCTCTGGTTCTCTCCTTGGCATTCTATCTATCTTGGATTCATACCCATCCACATTATGATCTAAAGCATCCTCAAACAACAAACACCCTGCAAGACCATTAAACATGGCAACTCTATCTCTTTGATGAAAGAACAGAGTGTCTAATAGTTGATTTCCTTGCGGAGGATTGTCATCACAAATGGTTTCCCTTAAAGTAACTTCCTACATAGCACCATTAATCTCATGACTGTCATCATTTAAACATAGATATTTATTTTCAATATTGGAAGAAAACACATTCACATATTCAAGACTGTGTGAATACTACAAATCTGTATAAGCAGGGGTTGTAACATGACTCTACAAGAGCTGATCTATTTCTTCTTCCGTTAAAAGAGGAGCTGGTCTGTGCATTTTCTGAATTAAACAACTATTGATTTCTTTCTCTTCTGCAGATTGATCATGATGCTGAATATATTCTTCATTTGTATACAAAGGAGTAGATGAATCATCATTTGTTTCCGAAGAGAGATCATGGGAATCCATTATCATTTCTTCCTTGATATCATCTACAACTAGCTTCTCTTGATTATCATGGCCATGGACTTGCGAAGAAAAATGATAAAATGTTTCAGATAGGTCTTCATCATTCATGCTTTCCAGATCTTCATCAATACTTTCAAGGTACTGTATGAAATCCTCAAACTGACCATAGCAATTTTCCACTAAAGACAAAGATGGAAAATACCCTTCATAATGCTCATAAAATGCTATGTGAAAATATTTTAAAGAAAACAAGCTTCCAGGTCTCAAACCTTCATACCAATCCCTTTCTTTGCCTTCTAAAGAAGCCATGAACATCTTCATAAGACAATCCTCATGAAACCTAATCTTCAGCTTGTGTACATGTATATGAAATTTGATTAAATGTAACGCAGCATTATCACTATTTTCATCTCTGAATCTTGGTAAGTAGGTCTGCCAATCTACTTTAGGAATTTGATTAAAAAAACCAGGAATATGAGACCTGCTTAAAGGAGCATACCTTCTTGATAATGAAGCCATCTTGAAACACTGGAGCTGCAAACTCTGAGTTGAAGATTGAGGAGACTAGCCTGTGAAACAATTCAACACTGGATTTCTTTAATGTGGAGTCGACATGGGACTTTCGACATCTCAATTCTAATATATGGTCACCGATATTCCCAACGGAGTCACCTTCGCACTGGAATTTTGATGACTGGAGTCGCTAGGTGAATGGTACAACCTTCTCGATGTCTGACTACTCTTCACCATCAGTATTTCAGATCTGAAACCTTTGTCATTCTTCCAGGGACGATGGGACAAATTTTCCCTCCTCGACAATGGCGCCAATTTTTGTTAACACCCAAAATGACCCCCTAGGTTGTGGGAGAGGGAAAACTAGGGTAACCACTAACCACTTTAGATCTGTGCTACTGACCCAGCACAATCTGAGAGGGCTCTCTCAACAAATCTATGAAAGGCTGGAAAATATTCAATAAATTGCAGCCACAAGGAATTCTCATATTTGATAAAAGATTGAAAACAATTACTGATAAACACACGGCCTCTCAGATCAAGATATTCTTTCAAAGCATCATTCAGAAGGTCAAAATTCTTTAGGGACAAATTATTTAAGGTTTTGGTAAGACAAATCATAGGGAAATCTATTGGGCAATGGAGTCAAAAGATAAAACATAAAACAAATAACAATCCAGCTACATAAGATATCCAAACAAAGGCAGGGTAGCAACCAGCTTGTAGTCAAAGTGATTTTTTAATTGGTGAAATAGAAGAGGAATGAACAATCCATTGATATAAGGCATACAATGATGAATCCTATACCAATTTTAGCAGAAATTGGTGATGAATTCCTGAAATGAGAAGAACAAAGCATATATTTATGAATTATGTCCTAATACTACACTTATCCAGGCATGAGAGAAATTAACAGCATGAATTAACAGATAAATAAACACATCCACATAAGATAAGAGAGGTGAACAAACTACAAGAACCAATTACAGAGGAATCTCTGCGAAAATCCAGCTTCAACACTGCAAATTTATTCAAGAAAATGCTTCAAAACAGAGCCAAACTCCCCAGGCCTCAGCCAGATGATTTTCCAACCCATTCTTTTTCTATTACATTCAATTTATAGATCTATTTGTCCCTAGGGTCGAGCTATCTGAGTAAGAAGCTATTAAAACAACATTTGACACCTATACAAAGAGATTCAACAAATTAAGAGTCAGTTTCAACAAATCTTGAACAGTTTTGGCCGCAAACTGTTGAAACATTCCTCTCGGTGCCACGACTATATATCCCGAATAGTGATAGCTGTGTAAAAAATGAAATAGGTTTTTGTATATTGGACCATGTTGAATAAAAACCTCTTTCAATTTCCTCATATGCATCCCCAGATAGCCAAGATCTACTCCCGAAATCGATGACTCACATCGAAAACGAAATTTCTGGAAAAAAACCCTCTGAAGAAACTGTTGATTGTCCCAAACAGTGACACCTGTATAAATTCTAAGCTAGGTTATTGGATATTGGCCCGTGTTGGAGCTAAACCTCTCTCAGTTTCCTCAAATTCCTTCTGGTTTGGCCGAAACAGCTGCTGCAAAAGGATGACTCAAAAAGTCATTTTTGGTGGAAAACCCCCATGCCTTCACAAAAATCCCATTTAGCTTGATTTTGTTCCTTTTTTCAAGTTAAAATTTGAATTCATAGGGACTGTGCATCTCCTTATCTCAATGATATGGGCCGTCCATCACTACTTAGCATTATTATCTTTATTTCATCTTAGCTTTGGGAACAAATGCTTGAAATTTGTTTGATTTTCACCCTCATTGGGCATGTGTGTTAGTTTTTCAGAATTTACTTCAATCTGATCTAGGATCTTAACTACGAGAACAACATGTACAACAAATCTACAGCATATCAATCATGGACACAATAATGCAAGCACACAAGAGACACGGAGTTTACTTAGGGAAAACCATAAAGGTGAAAAACCCCAATAACTTCCTCAGAGATAGATAGAGCAATGATACAACCAGAATACAAGAGATAGTCTTCTCCTAGTAGTAGAGCCTCCTCCTCAAAAGTGCATGACTTTCTGAATGAGAGAAGTGTGTGTAATGAGTGATCAAATAGAGATCTCCTGATCTCTATTTATACTTGTCCTGTCCTACCCAATAAACTAATGGGGCCTACATGTCTAGCTTAACCTATGATTAACTTAATCCGGGCCGACCCCACACTTGGTGGTCTAATAACCCTTTGACCCACATGGCTGACCCCCAATAGGGTGGTCTAATAACCCTTTGACCCACATGAATTATACAGGGCCGACCCCAACAAGGTGGTCTAATAACCCATCAAGTATAAGTTACGACACTTACAATATAAATGACGACACTTTCGTATAGAGGAATAATAACATCTCTATAGGAATACAAACACTTCCATATAGAGGAATAATACCATCTCTATAGGAGTACAAAATACATATATGAAACACATGGGTGAAATACATTCTGAAGTTACATATACATCAACACTCCCTCTTAACTAGGAAGGTATTTCTCTACACAGATCTGCTAGCACAAGTCTTCTTCTCTGGGTCATCACCAGTGAATCATCATCCTCGAATCATCGTCATCGTCGCTGCTGTTGCTATGTCAATCAATCTCTGAATCTACTCATCATAGGAATTTCTACAGAGACAGTCCTTTTTCATACTGGATGTAGGCCCACAACCTGTAGGTCTTCGTCATCACTGGCCATACTGTGGAATCCTCAGGACTCATTACATGCGTCACAAAACCTTAAAAGAGTCTCTTGACTAGAAAGAACCCTAAAGAGCATCTTAGGCCTTTTTCATCCTGTCCAGATCTCCAGGACTTATTACATGTGACTGTCACAAAACCTTAAAAGAGTGTCCCAGGAACGTTTATGTGCATAGCACAACCGGCAAGAACTCTAAAGAGCATCCCAGGAACATTTATGTGCCTAAGCACGACCGACAAGATCTCCAAGACTGATTACATGTGACCTCTGCTACAAACCCTCGAAAGAGCATCCCAGGACTCATTACGGGCACACAGCCCAACCTATAGTATCTCCTAGGTCTTACATGTAGCAGCCCACCACAAACCCTCGAAAGAGCATCCCAGGACTTATTACGGGCACACAACCCAACCTATCGGATCTCCCAGGTCTTACATGTGGTCCACTATCACAAACCATCGAAATAGCATCCCAGGATATTACGGGTACACAAATTTGACCTATAGGATCTCCCAGGTCTTACATCTGATACATAGTGCCAGTCCTTTTTCATACTGGATGTGACCTAGAACAAATCTAGGATTTCCTTTGCACAACCTGTCCACGGCCATAGAGTATCAACTTGATACTCAACATACATCATCTTGATGTACACATGATCATCCTGATCATCATCACTGTATCATCCTGATACATATCATCTGGAGCAACATCCTGAAGCTCGTCATCATGATCATCCTAATCATACAATGCATCCACTTGATGCATACCAAGTATTTACCTTATACATATCACCATACATGATCCACTTGATCATACAATGTATCCACGTGATACATACATAGATACATGATCCACACAATGTACCCACTTCATATATATCAACATACATGATCCACCTGATCATACATAGTATCCACCTGATACAGATACATGGTCCAAGCATTCAACATGATGCATATACAAAATACATACAAATGATCCAACTGATCATATCCAACATCCAACATGATACGTACATATACATATAGAGCAGTAACTGGAACATCGTCCTGATGCTCATCATCCATGATCCTCCTGATCATCATAGCATCGTCTTCTTCAGATCATCTCATCTTCCACGAAGCACAGCCCAGATGCACATCATCTAGCACTTACACTACCGACATGGGAGAACACATCTACCACCATTCGGGGAAGGCTCCAGCCCTTACTTTTTCACCATGGGAGAACACATCTACCACCATGTGAAAAATGGCTTCAGCCCTTACATCTACACCATGGGAGAACACATCTACCACCATGTGATAATGTATCAGCAATTACATCACGACCATGGGAGAACACATCAACCATGTCAGAAAAGCTCATGTGCATCTGCATCTTCCAGACTCATCACTTCCCTTAGAAGGAACCTCGATCTGAAGTGCACCAAGCCTCTCTCTGAAGTACTCAAACTGCACTCTGGCCAATGTCTTGGTCAATACATCTACAACCTGCTCATCCATCGCAACATACTCTGCTTTGGCTATACTCAGTGCTATGTAGGACTGCTTCCTGCTAAACTAAGAGATCACACCTGATCCCATACTGAAGCAGCACCCATAAGTACTCTTCCTATCTACACCACTGCCTGCCCAATCTGAATCAACATAACCCTGCAGGTTAAACTTTTGATTCGCATCATACTTGAGCCCATAATCAACCATACCCTTCAGGTACCTCAGAATATGCTTTACAGCAACCAGGTGAACATCTCTCGAATCCATCAGGAACTAACTCAATGTGTTCACCGTAAAGTAAATATCTGGTCTCGTGTTTGTCAGGTACATAGAGGACCCAATCATCTGACAATATATCGTGACATCAACCGGACTAGATGAAGCATCACACAGAAGCTTCAGGTTCGATGCCATAGGTGTGGCCATAGCCTTGCAGTCCATCATCCCGAACCTCTTCAGGATCTCTGCTGCATACTTTCCTTGTCCAAGGAAGATTCCATCTGCACTCTGCCGCACCTTCATGTCAAAAACAAATAGTGCATCATCCCGAAGTTCTTCATCCCGAACTCGGCAGCAAGCTTCTGCTGCGTGTCGGCAATCAATCTATCTTCACCTGTAACAAACAGGTTATCTGCATACAAAAGTAGTGTCACTGGATTTCCTTCCTCAACCTTGTAGTAAAGGTTGGAATCCACTTTACTCTTGGTAAAGCCCAAACTGGATAGAAAGTTGTCTATCCTACCATGCCAAGTTCTGCACATATATGACTCCCTGTCATGTGTCTCAGAACCAAGTGACTTCTCCACATACACTTCTTCTTCAACTACACCCTTCAAGAAGGCTGTCTTGAAATCCATCTGGTGTATCTTCCACTTCATCACTATAGTCATAGCAAGTACTGATCTAATGGAAGTGTATCTGGCTACAGGAGAAAAAGTCTTTATGCTACCACGTGCAGCATGCTTGACCTTGTAGATCATCTTGGAAGTCACTACAGACTACCCTTTAGGTCTTGGGACTGCATCCCAAACATCTTCATGATCTACTGGTACTCCTCGATCATGGCATTCTTCACAGATCCTAGGAACTTCAATATTTTCAATAGATAACTTTGTTGCTTGAACAAATGTTGTAGTCCTTTTTTTGTAGGTGATTGTATACGATCTTTCCTACACAACAAGTTAAATTGCATGATTAGAAAACATCTCATCGTTTTTCAGAACAAATTCTTACACATAAAGAAATATGTCATATAGTCATGCAATTATTTTAGCCAATGCTTCAATACAACATTTATCCATATCCCATAACTTTCTAGATGCCTTCCAATCTCTACTAGAACATTGTTAAGAGTGTGCACAACTCCCAACATGTCAGCAAAGAGGTTTCATTCTAGATAAGTAGCAATGGAATGTTGTACAGTTCCATAGGCCACTTACCCATCAAATGCATATTAGTAGTATACTGTTCATTACTACAATCATTCTAATATGCACAATACATATCCTAAGTCTAGGAACATAAGCCTATACATCATTGAACAATTTTATTTAAACAAACAAATATGTAAGAAATGGTAATTAAAATACTTATCTTTGTTTGTTTGTTGGCTGGACTCCCTCTGAGTCTTTGCTTCCTTGTAGGAGCTGCTGAAGTAGCTTCTTCTACACCTTTCTGTTGTGGAATGCAGAAGGATGGTCAACTCCCTCTGGATATCTGTATCCTTGCATAAACTACTTGAGTGAGCTCCATCTTGATCTTTGCTTCCTGGATTACCTATCCTTGAACCTATATTCATCCTAGGTCCCTATACATACTTATTAGTATCATGATTGTGTTATCCTTGTAATCTCATACATTCATTAGTATATTCTCAATACTATCAAAACACAATAATCTTAAGCATGTATAGTAATGATCATTTCAAACAGAAATAATAAGCATTAGTATTCAAGGTTTCAGGGAAGTCTTCTTTTACTCATGCATATTCTTATTTGATCATAAGACTCTTCTGGTTAGTTAAATCATCAATCAAGATAAGAGATATAATATGCATAAAACCCGTGATTACTCAAACCTATACCTTCATGATTCTTTTGGTTAGTCATATAATGAATTATGGTAAGAAACATAATATGCATATAACCATCACTATTCAAACCTATGACTTCATGAATAATCATTATCAACAACACAACAGTATAAGATCCTAACACAAGGTAGGATTCTAGCTTGATATAGGAAAAAAATACCTAGATTAGCATGCTAGCTAGTTATGTCTAACATACCCGCATAATGTCTTCTGGTTCTCTTCAATGACTTGTGCTAGTAACCTACATGTCTCATAAGTCAACCCTTGTAGAACCAAGTTATACATACCTCGTAAGTAGATCTTCTATGTGATCCATGAAAATGAATGAATCTTTGTCTTCATGTCACCATGATCATATGTTCTTGAAGTAGAACATGATTTGTCTTTCTTGGTGTACCTTTTATGTTAGCGAACAGCATAAACCTCATACAACATCACAATGCATTAGTAAAATCATAAGTGTCAAAACCTTAATCAATGAATATCTTCTATCGTGCATTCATAATTTTATTAAGATGATACGAAAAGTCTAGATTTAATCAAGATTGTACTAACCGTAATAATATGACGACAAATATACCATAAACTTAATCCTGAACAAATCTCGAAACATACCTGGATAAGTCATACCTGTCGATATTGCTTGTAATCTTCTTATGTAAGGCCTTAGCCTCATCTCCCTCTGAAAAAGGAACTTCTTCACTTATACAGGTGACCAATCCATCTTCTTCTAGGATCAACCCAATCCACTTTATTTGTAAGAACTCGATCTAGAGCTGGATTAGGGTTTGTTAGAGAAACCCCAAAAATTCAAAATTTGAATTTCACACTTCCGAAAGGATAGAAATATGCACCTTGACGAGCTAATCAAGCTGGTATGTTTAGAATTTGAAAACTACAAAGTTTCACTCCTCAATTTTGCTTTTGAAACTTCCGGATTCACTAGACGGGACCCCAAACTAGGGTTTGATCAAGCCCAGTCTTCTACCCAGCCAAAAATTCTGATCTTTGTCTCTAAATTTCTATTTTGATGAGTAGCATTCATCCATAGTCTCTGATTACAAAAATTCCAAATTTCTCCAAAACCCTAGATTCCGGAAGCCATGAATGAAGGTGCTAAAAAATAATTCTCTTTTGACAGAAATATGTACCTGATTGTTTTTGGTGTAACTCCAAACTTTTCAATTGACAGGGTTTGAAATTTTTTTTTGAGATAGCCTGACCTATCATATTTCCAACCCCATAGGTTTGACCTCAAATGGATTCTCTAAGAGATATTTATGCCAAGTGTCGCAACGTGACCTGTTTCTGGGATAAAACAGGAAATTTAACTTGTACGGCGTGCCACGTGTCACTGGTTCCGTTTCGGCCTCTGAAAACATTACCTAAGAAAGTACAGTTCATGCAATACCTATCACATTTTACTAAATTTAATTTGGAGCTTCCTAGCCCAAGTTATGACCTTTTTCCCAAGTTCACCTGTTTATGACTGAGATCTGGAAAAGGTAGAAACCCTATATTGTACAGATCATAAATCACAAAGTACAACGAATTAGAATTTGTCCTTTGGACACAAGGTACATGGGGATCTGATCTTCGACCTGTAAAAGTTTTAGATCCACTAACTTTTCCAAAATAAATTTATAGTGAAAGTTCTACAATGACTACTTTTTTCTATATCAAGCCCTAGCATCGCAAGTGCAACAAGTGTCATACATGCCATACCATGCCTTCTTTTAGGCTAGCTCTGATACCATGTTAGTTTTTCAAAATTTACTTCAATCTGATCTAGGATCTTAACTGAGAGAACAACATGTACAACAAATCTACAGCATATCAATCATGGACACAATAATGCAAGCACACAAGAGACACAGAGTTTACTTGGAGAAAACCATAAAGGTGAAAAACCCCAATAACTTCCTCAGAGATAGTTAGAGCAATGATACAACCAAAATACAAGAGATAGTCTTGTCCTAGCAGCAGAGCGTCCTCCTCACAAGTGTGACACTTTCCGAATGAGAGAAGTGTGTGTAATGAGTGATCAAATAGAGATCTCTCGATCTCTATTTATACTTGTCCTATCCCGGCCAATAAACTAATGGGGCCTACATGTCTAGCTTAACCCATGGTTAACTTAATCTGGGCCGACCCCACACTTGGTGGTCTAATAACCCTTTGACCCACATGGCCGACCCCCAATAGGGTGGTCTAATAACCCTTCGACCCACATGGATTATACAGGGCCGACCCCAACAAGGTGGTCTAATAACCCATCAAGTATAAGTTGCAACACTTACAATATAAATGACGACACTTCCATATAGAGGAATAATAACATCTCTATAGGAATACAAACACTTCCGTATAGAGGAATAATACCATCTCTATAGGAGCACAAAATACATATATGAAACACATGGGTGAAATACATTCCAAAGTTGCATATAAATCAACAATGTGGTCTAAGGAAATGAGACTTTATTCATGTCTCCATAGGTCTGGACCTTTTCAAATGCTTAGCACAAATATGGTGCTAACACAGCTCATGCCATTTCTTACTGAATGATATCTCTTCACCAGAGGGTGAACTTGATTTTTTTGGAGGGGAGCATAAAAATTAAATGAGCAATGGTACACTTGATTACAGTTGGGAAAACATTTCCAACTTTGAAGAGGTCGACAAATTTTTTTGGTGAGTTTAAGATTCACGCTTTGAATTTACTATGTAGCATTACATTAATATTTGAAAGAATCTAATTGATCATTTGTTTCCAAATCAGAAACTGTGTTTCTGTTGTTTGACAGTATTTATTATTTATAATTTAATCTTGCTGCTCTACAAACTAGTACAGGGGAGATGTCACATAACATGAGTAACACTGACATGGCACCTATGACCCACATCACAAACGAAAGCAAAATTCTGCTCATAAATACAAAAATAAAACCATCATAGATCCATGTTAACCTTGGATACGGGTTTAAGATGGACCTATGTTGGTTATCCCTAGTGTTATTCTCTCCCTTATCAAGTGTTCATGATTTATGGATGTATTGCTAATAGCTATGATGAGTGTCTTTGTTGTATATTAAAGCATGGCTCATGTTTTCTTGTTTTGATTGTGATTACATACAGTGAATCCAACCTGGCACAGGAAGTGGATAGCAGTTTAGATGAAGTAGTGTGGAACAAATATTTGTCTTCTTCTAATATTCATTCAAAGAGTATACAACCGGGGCTGGCTTGATTGTGCCCAAAAGCAAGGACACCGAAGCAAACATCTGAGCAGTATGAATTAAAGATGAAAAATGTTCCATGTGAGAGTCTGCATTTTTTTGTTCTTAACCAGAAATGTGACTGAAAGGTTGGAAACAGCCAGTGTAATGAACATACGTTGGGTCCAAATGAGCCTTTGAAGGAGTCACCTACAAGTCACATTCTTACATCACAAGGACATGCACAGAATGAACCTAAAACATTGTGGGAAGAACATGTATCTAAACGAGTGATAATTTTAGTTTGATAAATATATTGCCAACATTGCATTGATTGAATTTCTTTATTTGATTCAGGAGATTGATACCTTTGTCATTGTATATTATTTTTGTGCTATTCAAATAGACTGGTGTCAATCTTTCTAAGATGCATGCATGTGTTTGATTTAGAAGAGCCCATTCTTTCCATATGAGGCTTCCAAGTTTATTGAATATGCTGAGTTACATCAACAAAAGAATAGTATAAGGTTTGAAGAAACTATTGGATCTGATCCCAAGGGTCCAATGGAGCATGCCACTATCTCTTGTCAGTATACTGACAAGGTAAGATGGTTGGAGATGGCGTTCATCAAATCAGGATATTTAAATATCTTAACTAAATATATATTGTATTATCATACCATAGCAAATGATTTCATTATTTTTTAAATTTTGCTTTCATTCTATTTGAAGGGAGTGATGGAAACATGATTAGTGGATCAAAAAGATTATTCACGAACAAGAAACATTCGTCAAAGGGGTTATAGCCTATTAAGTACATGTGGATACTTGTCACAGTAAAATTAATATTTGTTGTGGTTGATGTACAGCTGGTAGTCTATGACTTGTCATAATCTCTATTTTGCCATCAATAAAGTGGACCTATGTTTCCTGTGATTGAAATAATTGATTTTTCTGTGCAGAGTAGACACTATTTCCTAGATATTGTAAGATGTAAATGGTTTATGTCAAGTTTCTTCCTATCCTTAAGTGCAACAGTCCTTGGAGAAGTTGTGATTTCTTTACTTGATTCCCACTTCTGAAACTGAACTGTCCTTTGGTGGTGATAAAACCATTTTGCCAGTACTCATCCATACAAAAACAAAGAAATCATCTATAGAAATCAAGTGCAACTTATAATTGATTATCCCGAATACATTGTAGTTAGCATATATTTCATGTTCCACTTTTTATTTTTATAGATGCACTCTTATTTTATAGGAAATATGTTTATTTAAGTTTCTTGTGATGGTTTATATTTATTTCAAGATCTGCTTCTTGTTTACATTAATTATCTTCATGCAATGTTATCATATGGCAGGTTGATTCAAATTTGTTGCAGACAGGGATTTCCAATGAAATCAAAGAAAAGGTCCACATAAAAATCCTCTCATAAAAACGCTTCCCTAAATTCTCATGAGGTATTTTCCTATACTCAAGAGAAACATTTTGCACACGCAAAATTACAGAGTTCAAAATCATTAATTGTACAAGTTTTCCTTTCTCAAGTAGGCGTCTCATTGAAGTCACATGGTGAAACTAATTTCACAAGACTTGTGCAACTTCAGGTTCCATACATGCATGTAGGCTATGTATATCCTTTGCAGCATATGTTTATGATTCTGCCCTTATCTTGTAAGTCATACTACAGTAAATTCAGGTGATCTCTTCTATTCTGTTATGTTTTGTTCTTGCATATCTTTTGATTTCCTCTTAAAGAAATGGTATCCTTTTGATGTCTTGAGCACTTGTTCTGCCAATATTTTTTTGTGGTCCTGAAGTGAAGAAATAGTTTGTTGTTTCTTCCTCCCATAGGATTCTAACTTGTTAGATAGTGTCTTGTTTTGTGCTTTTAGGTCATTAAAGTCTTCTTCTATGTCAGCCAATATTCTGGTTTTCAGTACCAATTCTACTTCCATAACTTCTTAACCCTTTTCCCAATGTAGAGAACATAATGTGAAGGTTCTTGAATTCAATGAGATTTTTTGTCGAAATCTTCCTTTGCATATTTTGTTTTCCTTGTTGTGCATGTACAAGATCTGCCTATAAATTACTACCATCAAACTCAGTTTTAGCTTGCATTTGTTGTTGCAAAAGGGTAATTTCTAGAATCATAATTTCTAAGATCCTCATTTCCAAAAATAAATTATAGGTTCCATTGCTAAAACTCTTTAGGATGCTTCAGTTCTATGTTTTCTATTTCCTACCTGCAATAGCACTTCTACTTGCACATTCTTTCTCAATTATTCTGTTACTCTGTCTGCTTACTACAGGATTCTATTCCTGTTGCTCTGATGCTTTACATTTCATTTTATCGAATTTGACTATGGAAGCACTATGACTAAGTTTGATATCATCTCAGATGAAAAGAAGGATACCTTTGGCACCACCTCCATTGGTATTTCCTCCCCCCTCCACCTACTAAAAGTATGGAAAGTACATAATATATTTTGTTATTCTTTGAACATTCATTATGTTATCACACGTTGAATTTCTCTATAATTGTTATCATTTTATTTGCAAATAAATTTACTCCATGCATATAAGACCATTCTTCTTAGATTTCACCTTATTTATGTGTATAAAGAATCAATATACATTATGTGTGACTAACTTGATGCATTCTTTGTATAGATTGCACTTCAGTAGCTTGAACTAACCCATTGAATTCTAATCCTGGTGCACCATGTGGCTGTGTATATCCAATGCAAGTGGAGCTTGAGCTTGGGGTGGCACTTTATGCTTTTTTCCCATTGGTTTCGGTGTTGCCTGCATAGATAGCAACATGAAATTTCTTGAAAGAAATCCAAGTAAGGATAATGGGAGCAAATGCAGATGCCCGAGATCAAGAAAAGATAATTGTGATTCTTGATTTGGTACCACTTGGAGAAAACACTACTACATTTTCGGCCTTTAGGGGGGATTTTCTTCCACCCCGAAAAGTGACCTACGGGGGGGGGGTTGGATTTGGGGGAGGTTTTGGAAAAACTGCCCCTAAAGGCACCGATGTTAAAATTTTTTCCCTTTAAGGGCGGTTTTTGACGAGATTGGAATCGCCCCCAAAAGTGACTTTTGGGGGCGGTTTGTGATCCCCCCTAGTAGAGGTCTATGGAGGTGGTTTTAAACCCCCCTCATAGACCCCTTCATAGAGACCCACGGGGGTGGTTTTGAACCCCCTTCATAGAGACCTACGAGGGTGGTTGTGAACCCCCCTCATAAGCCCCCTCATACAAACCTACAGGGGCAGTTTGGAACCCCCCTCGTAGAGGACTATAGGGACGGTTTCAAACCCACCTTGTAGAGGCCTATAGGGGCGGTTGTGAACCCCCCTCGTATAGTCCTATAGGGGCAGTTTGGAATCCCCTTGTAGAGGCCTATAGAAGCAGTTTAGAACCCCCTTCGTAGAGGCTTATAGGGGCGGTTTTGAACCCCCCTCGTAGAGGCCTATAGAGGTAGTTTGAAACCCTCCTCGTAGAGGCCTATAGGGGCGGTTTGGAACCCCCCATAAAAGTGAATTTTAGGGGCAGTTGTAAACCCCCCTCGTAGACACTTATGGGGGCGGTTCAAAACCCCCCTAAAAGTCCTTATTACAAACCTTTTTGGGCGGTTACAAACCCCCCTCGTAGGTACCTACAAGGGTGGTTCTAAACCCCCCTCATTGTAACATACAAGGGAAATTTCGAACCCCCCTCGTTGAGACATATAAAGGCAGTTTAGGACCCCCCTCATACCAACATACAAAGACGGTTTGAAACCCCCTCTATAGCCATAATAAATCATAATAAAATATATTTTATTAAAAATACCAATATTGCAATATCAATAGGTCACGGAGGAATCAAACCACCAACCTCTTGCTTGTAAGGCAGGCGCTCTTCCATTGAGCTAGAACCCTTTCAGAATTGGGGAGAGGAGAATATGAACACCTAGATTGCATCATTTGTAATTTTAAGAAAAGACACTAATATTCAAAAGAAACCATTCTTAAAATCCAATTTATTTTTCAAAACACATTGATAACACTACAAGAAAAAAGGTCATTGGTGAGAGTAAAAAAATGTCACCATAAGCTTATCGGCGATGGTCAAAAGGGACTCGTTCACCAAAATCTAAGCATCTCCAAAGGAATCATCACCAAAATTAGAGGTTATGTGGTGACATTCAAGGTCAATCACTAATAATTATTATAATGATGGATAGTGACCCTCACCAATTCATATGGAGTTTTGGTGATGGACCTATTTTGTCCCTCACCATTGATGCATATATGGGGACAATCAATAACTGATCATTGGTGAGGGTCGAAAAATGTCACCATAAGCTCATTAGTGATGGTCAAAAGGGTCACCGTCACCAAAACTCGAATGTTGCCAAAGGCAGCGTCTCCAAAAGTAGAGTGATGTGCTGACATTCAATGTTCGTCACTAATAATGATTATTTATGATGGATAGTGACCCTCACCGATTCATATCAATTTTTGGTGATGGACCTATATTGTCCCTCTCCATTGATGCATATATGGGTACAGTCAATAACTGATCATTGTTGATGGTCGAAAAATGTCACCATAAGCTCATCGATGATGGTCAAAAGGGCCTCCATCACCAAAAACTTGAACATCGCTAATGACTTATGATGAGGGGATTTCAATGACGCTCACTATTAATGTTATTTCCATTATCAAATCAATGGTGACAAGATCTATGAGATTGTCACCGCTTTTCATTTTTAAAATTTTTTAATGACACATAATAAAGGACTGTTTCCATTTCAATTCAAATTGTAAAAAAAATAATTATAATGATCCTTAAAGGATAATGGTGAAATGTCACAATTACTTTCCACAATGGTGAAAATATTTGGCATGCATTGTTACCCATGAAGATGGATAGTAGCAATAAGTTCATGTATAAGAGCTAAGAAAAATCTCATAAAAAATATTCTTCTCTTATTTAGAAATGACAAGCACAAACCCGTTGCCTTGAATTTACTATCATGCACATGTAAACTTCTTGTATGTTCAAGCATCCAACCATACGTTTTCTTCTCCCTCGTGTGCTTTCATTGTTTTGTGCTCCATATGGTCTAAGCCTTAATCTTGTGTTCTTGATATAATGGTTCCCAATAATAATGATTTGTTATCCCTTCTTGTAGTCACGTTGACTTATTGTGGTTTCTTGTGGACATTACTATATTTCTTTCTTTCTATTTTGAAAATATCAATGAGACAATGGGACAATAATGTATTCTATGAGATGAGAATGCCAATATAATTTCCAATAAAGAGGTGGCAAGAGGTGGTACATAGCTATGGATTTCAACAAAGCTTAGGGGTATCCCTCGTACCCTAAGCCACAGAGATCTTACACCCCCAAGCTCAACATACAATTTCTTACATCCTTTCACAATTAGATCATTTCTGATTGATTTCTATTCATCACAAGTTAGTGATGATATATTTGATGGGGAAGTGGTGAACCAATAATATAGGGGCCCAACTCTGCTCTTTCCAGTCACACAAGCTTGACCCTCATCAATCATTCCTTACATACATATTTCACACACATACTTAGTCACAAATTCATCATCTAGGATGCTCTGGTCTTTATAACCATACTTTAAAGAGGGATCATATATAGGCTATTTAGAGTTTATACAGGCCTATACCGATCTATGTATCCCAATATATAATTGGCCATCAATCAATAAGAATGAGATAGTCCTAGGACACACCCCATCCTAAGGGAGACAAGCAGCCTACTCAAACACAACCCATCCAAACTTGTTACTTAACCATCCGATGGAGCTTTTACTACTCACAAGTTGGTGCTAGAAGAGCAAAGATGGGAAGTGGTTCACTCTAATAATATAGGGAACTAGGGCCCCAACCACCTTGTAATTTCCCCTATTCAAATTCCATCAAAATTTTCCCAAAGTGCCTGATATGATGACTATGGAATTTTGACAAAAAATTGGTCATCAAATTATTGTAGCTTAGTGGGAATTAAATTTGATTGGTTGTAGTATTTTAGCAAACACTTTATGTCCTTACTACTGTAGCTTCAATCTAAACTTCTTGACAGAGAAATCAAGGGTTGATTGCTTTTACTTTGACTATGCCACATTTATTACATGGACATTTTATGGGCATCTTATTCATTGAATGCTCCTCTAGAAACTTTAAGAATTCCTCAACCTCGTCTCTATATTCTTGTAATGTCCTACACATAACCAGTTTCCAAGTCTATGAATGGATGAAATGAAACTTGAGTTTTACACCATATGGATTATATCTTAGAAGGTCCCCCAAAATTACATTAGTGAGAATGTTTGAGAAGGCATGGAAGCCACCATATATTCTCCACTAATTACCCTGACATATGTATTTTTATCAGAGCCATGAGGAGGTTTAAAGGCCCATCTAATGACATGTATTTCCCCAACCAAAAGCATTAAAGAATACATGCATACAAATGAGAGTGGGTGCTTAAATACCTAATAGTAATGTACTTAACTACTAGAAACACTACAACATCAACAACATTCAAAGAAATATAAGTGTCGAAAAGAAAATAGAAGAGACAATGAGATTAAATATACAAAACAAAACCATTGTATCAATAATTCCAAAAGAGAGAGCAATATTCATGGGCCTCTTCAAGGGGACAAACCTCTTTCAGCAAATCTCTAATGCAATAGCAATCCTATACAAAACATTACATAGCCTCCTAGCTCTATAAACAATTTCTTACTATAAAAACCCTAACTACTTGTGGTCCCATCATTAATGAGAACCAACCACCTAGTGGTCAAATGAATGAAGATTAGGCCAAGAGCGGAACGAGAATCTAAGTGTAGATGTATGCACAAAATTATTAATGAAATATAGTTTTATAATATGGTTAGTTTTTTGGGTAATACTTAATGGCAGAATTCCATCCTGTAATCTGGAAATGGTAATTTTATATGTGCTTAATCAATTAGTCAAGCATGTGAACATAATGTTTATGAGGAATTTGTATATAATTCTTGTTATGATATTGAATCCATAAATTTTGATGGTTGGATTGTTTCTGGTAGGAACATGCAATTTCCATTGAAGTGTTGAACCACCCTTGGAGTTGAATTGATGCTTGCAACAATTTATATGTGAAAAAATCTTCTGTGTTGAAACAAAGAAATGGTCCTCTCTTCGGAAATTGATGGTCAAATTGTTGAGTCTAATTTAATTTACGAAATTATGGATTGTTAGTATGTGTTAAGCAAATTCAACAAAATTTGGTTTCTAGGGTGTGTGTTGATAGGTTTAACTCCAGCAATGGGTGTTGATTGATGAAGGGATGTTTCCATAGATGGTGATTTGAGAAGAGCACATGTCTGTCAGAAAAGCATGGTGAAAGTCTCAGTTGAGGTGCAAATACAATATGACAATTTCTAGTGTTGAGTTGGATAAAAATTCTTTGGAGGAGATGCGCCCAGCTGAATTAAAGAACACACAAAATGTAGATACGTGGAAGGGGAAAATGACCCTGTAGTTTACAAGTGTTACTTGCATTCGATAAATATATTAGCATAATCATAGATAACATCAAACATAATTCATGTAACTTAAACTTAAACACTAGTGTGACATGAAACATTGTAATGCTACCTAAATGGTTGAGGTGTTACTGGAATTCTCAGTCCACAGAATTAGCCCATATTGTCGGCTTACCAAATACATGCTCTTCTTCATATCTAGAACTCATGCATCAAGGTTGTCTATTGTTGACTTATGGATGGGGCTATGCCCACAAGTGTCCAAAACTATCTCACCTACTTCATTACTCATAGGCATGCCCAAATTTGGCCATTATGACCTACTACGATTGCCCTTTATGCACATATTTTCCCAAGACTTATTGCAATGCTTCCCAAGTTTGAATATGAGGTGCCTAATTGCTGCTAGAAGGTATCAAATATGCCCAGATCTGATGACATGGGTTTCTTTACAATTTTCCCTCTCCATCATACCACAATATTTAACATGGTGCCCAGAATGCCATGAAGATATTAGAACTATAGCACCAAGGATCGTATGTCAATCCATTTCCAACACCTTGTCACCCTCATGGAAACATAAGTGAACACCCACGCAAATAGAGGGGTAACACCTAGTATTGAAGTTTAAAACATTATTATCATAAGCTATTAAATTTTAATCAAAAGAATTGAATGCCTAGGGAAAAAGGTCTTGGCAACTTATAAATGTCTAACTAACAAGTGAGACTCTTCTGTTAATATGGAATTGTTTGGCAATGTAGCCCAAAATTGTATCAGCAAACCCCACAGGACCAATGTACTATCCAGATCATCAAAGGGATGTTCTTACCAGGCATGTTGGAACACAAAATCTAATTATATTTTAACTTAAGCACTAACTTGAACTTATACAATCCCACTAAAGGCAGAAAGCTAAACTTCTAACAAACACTGTACTCCATACATGGTTACCATTTAATGCCAACCAACTCTAGATCCCAAGCATTAACAAGTTTAACACGTGACGTTAATTGAACACAAATTAGTCTATACAATGTTTTATGTGTTATGCATAGAACATTGTTGTTCAAAAGTCATTTATTATTTAGCCTAATAGCTTCAGATTACAACAAATATTCCCACAATAATGAGTACACTATACTTCTTCTAATGAAGGAAATATTTTATGAAATGTACAATCTAATATGCTACACTCATCAACACGCTAACATGTTTAGAAGGTACTTTCTCTACTTATAAAATTATGCCCAAAGTTTAGCCCGACAAACTTGTCTTTAAGTATTGAAGTTTGTATGCATACTACAATTCGATGAAAAGAGAGGTTCAAGGATAACATCATGCCGAAAGGATGAAGTATGCTTAGGATTTTTAGTTCACAAAAATGAATGTGGTAAAAATAGTATGCTTTCTAACTGTACCAAAGGATATCGGGTTTGAGTTTTCACTAGTTCATATTAGCAACAACCTTAGTCAAGGCTTTTTTTACTTTAGCAAGCTCTATAAAAATGTGAAGAATGGATAACCAATCACATTAGCCTTTTCTATATGACAAGCTTAGTAGTAGCAACATCTTTCAAGGTTTTTTAGCATGGAAAAATGAGTAAAAATAAGGACCAATTTTAAGTAGTCAAGTAAATTGGAAGTTTTCACTTACCAAATATAGCAAGGATAATCATGGCTTGAGATTCACTTCTTGTGTAGTGACATCCACCTACTAAAATATGCACTTGACTCATCACCCTTCACTCATTAGAGCCTAGAAACTACTCCACCACTTCATGCTTGGAACCATGACATCATTCCTTGTACTTTCCACAAACAAAAAAAAGTTTAGTATATAAATGTCCAAAGAGAAATCTGACTTTGAAAAGGAAAAAAAAGCAAGAAAAACTTGAAATGAAGGTAACACCAATGATGTTGTTAGATATATAGAATGAAAATTTGGACATTTCTAAATATATAAACCTCTGGCTTGTGGAAAAAAGTAATTTCATTAGACTCACTCTTTTACAAGGAACACAAATATGTGCTTAGAAATGGCATGCAAGCACTAAAAAGCACATTACTAAAACTAGTAGTTATCGGGAAAATGATTACATATTTCCATAAATAGGAAATATGCAAGGACCAAGAATATGTATATCTATTTGACATACAAACCCTATAAATCTAGCTCTTGCAAAAAAAACTGTAAAAAATATCAATTTCTCATAATTTAGTGAAAATTACTCTCAAATAGGCTCTAATCCTTATGATTCTTTGGATGCACATGTAATACAACTAGCATGATGGAAAATTGTTGGGTATTAACCATCCAGTTGCATCATCAAATCTAAGGGTTAAAAATCAATTTTTTTTCAAAGAGACTTTTAATGCTTAAGACCAAGCATAATTTCCAAAAAGTTTTAAATTTAGAATTCTAAATTAAAAAAATTTAAAATATATTATTTGATTTATATTCATTTTTTAATATAAATTTAAAAATATGTACCTTTGTAGACCTCATGTTGGAATAGTCTTCGTTTTTATGGTCCAAAAAGTTTGAGGTTGGAATAGTCTTAGTCTTTCCAAAAAGTTTTGCAAATTCAAAACCGGCTTTCTTTGTATGCCAACCATGCCCATCTTCCATGTTATTTACTTACACGTGCTTGTGTCTAGTAAGCATTGGTTTATTATGTTTTGGCAAAAATATTTTAGTACTTACACGTGCTTTTGTATAGTAAGCATTGGTTTATTATGTTTTGGCAAAAATATTTTAGTACTTACATGTGCTTTTGCATAGTAAGCATTGGTTTATTAGGTTTGGGCAAAAATATTTCAGGTATGGATCGTTGAGCTTCATCTGTAGACCATTCATTCCACTCCAAGTCTATACTTAACCATCTAGTAAGCATTGGATTATTATGTTTTGGCAAAAATATTTTAGTACTTACACGTGCTTTTGTATAGTAAGCATTGGTTTATTATGTTTTGGCAAAAATATTTTAGTACTTACATGTGCTTTTGCATAGTAAGCATTGGTTTATTAGGTTTGGGCAAAAATATTTCAGGTATGGATCGTTGAGCTTCATCTGTAGACCATTCATTCCACTCCAAGTCTATACTTAACCATCTAGTAAGCATTGGATTATTATGTTTTGGCAAAAATATTTGAGGCATGGATCGTCGAGCCTCATCTCTATACCATTCATTCCAACCAACTCTCAAAGCACTCACACAAAGCACCAACAGCTCTCAAAGCAAGTCTATACTTAACCGCCAACTCTCAAAGCACTCATACAAAGCGCCAACAGCTCTCAAAGCACTCACTCAAACCACCAAGTAATGGAACCACATGGAATGCCAAACAACAGACAAGGCACATAGTGCTCAACATGGCGTCATGTTTTGGGATCACCAACATATATGAATATTAGTAAAACATTCCAACTTATCCATGTGGGAAATATTTCACTACAAGCATCAGACCTGAGTGCCAAAACGACAGTTTGAATACTAAATCAAATGTCATGATAGCGTATAAGATAGTCATCACAAATGTAAAACAAAAACGCCCAAAGGATGAGCAATTTGAATCAGTGTTCAAGTGTTAAAATTGATATCAGACCAATTCTTCCTATCGCCATGTCATGTGTCAAATATCGGTGATGAGTTCCATTGGTTTATTGAAATTTGCATTAAGAGAGATGTGTGGTTTCAATAGAAGAGTATCAAAATTTGGTCTACACTACTTGTGTCTCAAATGCTGCTCCTGTTATTCAACCTAGAAAATCATGTCGAAAAATTGGTTTCCCTACTTATGTACAAACCAACTCAATGAATTGGTTTCCCAACATTCAATGAAAGAAAAATTCAAATATAAATCTTCAGCCCGAGGCAACTACGCAAATATTTACTTGAAGCTTTTGAAAATAAGGTACATGAATTGATTGGGGACAGGATGGAAGTCAAAAGGACATAGGTGGCAAAGCATCTTAAGGGAAGAGTATGTCTCGAAGATTCTTAATGAAAGATCATTTCCATATTTACAGGGAAACAGTTAACAGGTGGCATTTAGAGATTTCATTGAAGATTAGTTCCATATTTTCATGCAAAAGATCAATAGTCAATTAAATATCGACTTCATTCGAAGATACTCAATCTTATTAGTTACCAATCTTTTATAGCTAGATAGGAGATGGATGTCGTAGTTGGCATAGGAGAGAGGGATATCGAACCTAGATGTCTATGGAGATTTGAAGTCAACATTTGTTGGCTCAGCCAATCCTTGCAATCACACAATATTCAATTGAGAGAAAGTGGAACCAGAACAAAATCTATAGCTGAGAGTTTCAACTTCATTTTCTCAAAAATATAGAGGGAAGTTGGAACTAAACATGGAGACTAAAACTCTAGCTAAGGAAGCAGAGGATTTACAGGATGAAAGATTGGAGATCACTCCAATGGGCATGGACTCTCCCAACCATTCCATTTCTATAAATATTTACCGATTGCCACTTCACTTGAGGTAAGTCACTCTAGCTCCAGGAAAGATATGAAGGAGGCCATTGTAAATGTATTTTTTGGATCATTTCAGCTATGGGACGTTCACACAATATTCAAATGAGATAAAGTGGAACCAGAACAAAATCTATAGCTAAGAGTTTCAGCTTCATTTTCTCACAAATATAGAGGGAAGTTGGAACTAAACAGGGAGGCTGAAACTCTAGCTAAGGAAGCAGAGGATTTACAGGATGACAGATTGGAGATTACTCCAATGGGCATGGACTCTCCCAGCCATTTCATTTCTATAAATATCTATTGATTTCCACTTCACTTGAGGTAAGTCACTCAAGCTCCAGGAAAGATATGAAGGTGGCCATTGTAAATGTATTTTTTGGATCATTTCATCCATGGGACATTCACACAATATTCTGTTGAGCGAAAGTGGAACCAGAACAAAATCTATAGCTGAGAGTTTCCGCTTCATTTTCTCACAAATATAGAGGGAAGTTGGAACTAAACAGGGAGGCTGAAACTCTAGCTAAGGAAGCAGAGGATTTACAGGATGACAGGTTGGAGATCACTCCAATGGGCATGGACTCTCCCAGCCATTCCATTTCTATAAATATTTACTGATTGGCACTTCACTTGAGGTAAGTCACTCTAGCTCCAAGGAATATATGACGGAGGCCATTGTAAATGTATTTTTTGGATCATTTGAGCTATGGGACGTTCACACAATATTCAGTTGAGAGAAAGTGGAACCAGAACAAAATCTATAGCTGAGAGTTTCAGCTTCATTTTCTCACAAATATAGAGAGAAGTTGGAACTAAATAGGGAGGCTGAAATTCTAGGTAAGGAAGCAGAGGATTTACAGGATGACAGATTGGAGATGACTCTAATGAGCATGGAATCTCCCAGCCATTCCATTTCTATAAATATTTACTGATTGCCACTTCACTTGAGGTAAGTCACTCTAGCTCTAGGAAAGATATGAAGGAGGCCATTGTAAATGTATTTTTTGGATCATTTCAGCTATGGGACGTTCACACAATATTCAGTTGAGAGAAAGTGGAACCAGAACAAAATCTATAACTGAGAGTGTCAGCTTCGTTTTCTCACAAATATAGAGGGAAGATGGAACTAAACAGGGAGGTTGAAACTCTAGCTAAGGAAGAAGAGGATTTACAGGATGACAGATTGGAGATCACTCCAATGGGCATGGACTCTCCCAGCCATTCCATTTCTATAAATATTTACTAATTGTCACTTCACTTGAGGTAAGTCACTCCAAATGGAGTGTCGAGTTTGTCTACAATTTGATTTCGGGGCTTGCTCATTGCATGCAGTTGTTGATGCTACAAAATGTGCATTGATTTTAGAGCATGCGCTATAATATAGAGTGTTTTTGCAATTTCGTCATATGAATTGATCATTGCATCCTTAAGAATATTTGTTTACTGCAATGTCAAAAATGCATGCATCTATGTTTCATTGTCACAATGTTAAATGATTAATGCAGCCACAATTTTCGTGAAAAGAGTGCAAACCAAATTTCTGCTTCTCGACTAATTGATACTAGGAAATGTCGATTCCTTTTATCTTAGAACATCGACTGTGATATCAAGCATGTTTGCAATTTGATATATATCTTGAACATTGAAAATTATCCCAATGATTCTATTGGAAGTGGCCACAAGAACATGCTTTTATGTTTGTCCTATCACACTATCAAATGATCTATGTTGATGCTTCTCGTGTTATTATGCACTTGGATCAAATTCAGTATCCCATGTCGCAAATGTGCTTTTGATTTAGAACATCAACTGTAGTATTGAGTATGTTTGCAATTTGATCATGGAACTTGATTGTTGCATACAGCTCCAGATGTTGCAAAATGTGCATCAATCTTATAGGATCGCACTGTAATATTAAATATATTTGCAATTTGGTCATGACTTGAAGATTGCATCAATCACAATATTAAATATATTTGCAATTTGGTCATATGACTTGAAGATTGCATCAATGACAATATGTTTTTACCACAATGCCAAAGATGCATGCATTTCATATTGTAGCTCTGCTTGCCATATTGTGAAATGCGAAATATGCCCATATGCCAATAGCTACATGGAATCTTTGCAATCAACAATGCAATTATTGCAACAACGAATAGAACTTGTTCCATTTAGTTGGTTATTTTCTCAATTTTTTATGTCAATGATGAGACCTTGAAATTATGTAGCATTGAAACTCTCTGTGCATTAGAAACAACCCATTTAGCACTCATTTACTCCAATTAAGTTGTCTCTTGAAATTGAAAACATAGATAAAGCTTAAGTGCCATGAATAACTTTTATTCTTAAAAAAACTTGAATATAACTTGTACCTATTTAGTAATGATGAGTGCAAATACAAGGATTCATGTAAGGTGCACCTGATGGTATACTTCCAATTGGATGGTTTGGAGAAGTGTTCTTTCCATCCTTCCTCTAAAATGAATATGGATCCCTGCAGATGTCTTTCTTCTCCCAAAAGGAATCCATATAATGAACTTTATTTCCACAAAATGAACATGATTTTGAATACCAAAAGTTAGCAGCTCTATGGCCTTTCTTCTTGTAGCAGTGACAAATCAGGGATGTCTTGCCTAATGTATGCCTCTTGGTCTTCTTAATATTTCTATGGTTGATTAGTTTTCCACTTATTCTACATGCTGGTGGAAGATGAGTCTTTAAGACTTTCTCATTACTTCCCTTCTTCAATATGTCACAAGAAGGTTGAGGAGGTAGTGGGTTTCTACCTTCATTTGTTGCTCTTTCTTTTGAGGATCTAGCCAACTCTGTCGCATCTTGTCCCTTCACAAAAATGGTATTATTCGACATATAATTTTTCATTCTTCCATTGAATCCTAGGTCGTCGTGCTTGTCCCACTATGTAGCTGCAATGGGGATTGAGATTGGATTGAGGTGGAGAGAAACATAGATAGTACCATGTTTCTAATCTTCTAATGTTGCATTTCATGTGCCTACATCTCTAAGTTTATGATTAACCTAGTTGATTTCTCATTTTTTCTTAACAAGGACACATGGATCGTCTAGAGACATCTACCATTAGTGCTAGACAAAGACATGTGATGCAGTCAGGTATATTCGATTGTTAATATGAAATATATTTTTCTTGTTTGACACATTTTGACATGTTTATTAATCTGTGGAAAATTCTTATCAGCCACAGGTTCACAGCTTCTGGGTGAAGCAATCTTGACTTCTATGCAACAACACTCTGTGCGGTCATCGTCAAGTAAATTCAATTGTTGTTCAATTTATGCTAAAGTCTATATAATCATAAATATTTTTTACACAACTTTCTAAGATCTTGTTGTGCACAGGTGGTGTCTCTCGCAATGATAAACATCTATCTGAGGGGTCTACAGCTGCCAGTGGTCAAACTCAGAGGACACCCTTAATGTCTCATATGCCACCGCCAGGTAGACATTGTTTACATACATTGTGACTAGAATTCTTGTTTGACATGTTTATTAATCTGTGGAAAATTCTTATCAGGCACAAGTTCACAGCTTCAGGGTGAAGCAATCTTGACTTCTATGCAACAACACTCCATGAGGTCATCGTCAGGTAAATTCAATTGTTATTCAATTTATGATGAAGTATATATAAACATAAATGTTTTTTTACACATCTTTCTAAGATCTTGTTGTGCATAGGTGGTGTCTCTCGCAATGACAGACGTCTGTCTAAGGGGTCTACAGCTGCCGATGGGAAAATTCAGAGGACACCCTTAGTGTCTTATATGCCATCGTCAGGTAGAGATTGTTTACATACATTCTGACCAGAATTCTTGTTTGACATGTTTATTAATCTGTGGAAAATTCTTATCAGGCACAGGTTCACAGCTTTAGGGTGAAGCAATCTTGGCTAGTATGCAGCTTCACTCCCTAAGGTCATCGTGAGGTAAATTCGATTGTCATTCAATTCACGCTCAAGTCTATATAAACATAAAACTTCTTTTACACAGATCTTTCTAAGATCTTGTTGTGCATAGGTGGTGGCTCTCAAAATGACAGACGTCTGTCTTAGGGTGGGTCTACAGGGGCCATTGGACAACCACAGATGGCACCCTTAGTGTCTTATTCTTCAGATACGTCGTTGCCAGGTAGAGATTGCTTACATGCATTTTGACTATAATTTTTGTTTGACATGACTGTTTTATTTGTGAAAAATTACATGATTTTTCCTGTAAACTTACATGTGATTGACAATATTTGGTTTCCTACAAGGGCTTTTGGACATTCTAACAATAATGATGGTTCAGAAGACTTTATTTCTATTTCTCACCATGTTCATGATAATGTAGAGGTTCCATTAGGTATTTAAAATGAACACATCTTATTTAAATGTTTATAATTTGCTTGACAAATTATATATATAGTTTTTAATACTTGCACATGCATTTTACTTCTTACAAGGTTTTCTACTGCTGATCCTAATCCACCTCCCCAGAGAAGGAGAAGTCGTTGGGTGCAGCAGTATGCTCGCAATGAAAGATATGATCCTCTTTACAGTCATCCTAGAGATGTTCCCGAGGAGACTCCTTGGGAAGACAACATCGCTATGTTGACTATGGAAGAGATGAAGGAGCATTCATCGAGATTGCAGGCAGAACTTGACACTTCAAATATCTCTTTTGGTTCTCAACAATGTCTCCAGATTGTTTTGCACAATCTGACCAGTTTGATCGAGACATATCTTGGGGTTGGACCATCAACCCATATTTTTCATGACATGATGCGTAGGAGGTGGTTGTCAGTGATGGGTCACCACAAGTTTGAAGAAATAAAAAAACTTGTCACAAAAGAAATGGTCTTTTCATGTTTTGACTTGCGGCCTGAAGACAAAAAAACGTCTAAAGATCGCAAGATTCAATGATCCACTGATTGCAGCCCATATTTATTCCAGGTTCCTGTGTGCATATGGGAAGTTCCCTAATAATGACGAGGTTCCTCAGTATTTTGTTAAGATGTTGATTGCAGAGTTCCGGTTTCACATGGACCCTGACTATACAGATACGGGATCCATTTTCTATGGTGCTGGCAAAGATCGTACATATGAACGACCTGATGCACGACGAGATTTTTAGTATAGGCGTCCGATGCCTCGGTTAGCACAACCACATCCTAGATTCGTTTCTTTGCTAGAGGAGTTGGAAATGACATCCCAAATAGCAAGAGGGGTGAGGGAAGAGATAAGAGAGCGTGTTGGGGCTACATTGGCAGGGTTGGAAATCGGCATAAATACTTTGTCATCTTCAACCAGTATGGATGAAATTCTATTTGATGATTATTCTGATGATCACTTGAGTAGCATGACTTGATTAGAGCTTCAGCAGTATGCAACGTACTATAGAGATAATTATAAGCGAGTCATCGTTGGACAAAATCAAAACAGAGGCAAGGTACGTAAGTATGCAATAATATTTTTCAATTTATTATATGAAATCTAATTTTTTTATTCTCCAAATCTAATGTCTATAAATTATATGGAATTTATGCAGTATACCAAATTCATGAATGATGACAACTTTGATGATATGGATTTTATTGACCGGTCAGAAACAGAGGCTAGTGGCATGAATATGCATGTTGAGGAAATTGTAGTTTCTCAATTTCCACAAGGACCACAGGTATGGATATTCATGTTTCATGTCTTCTAATAATTGTTCTTAGATTTAGCTTAAAAGGTTTACCTCCTCTTTTTATGGGTATTCTGTGTTCTGTGTTATATACATAATATGGATTTAAGAGAGCGAAAGATGAAAGTTTACTTTCAAGTCATGTCCTCAAGTTTATGAATTTGAATATTTTAAGCTCTTCATGTTGTACCTTTCTTTGATTACTCTTTTCACTGGTTCACTTTTTTCCATGTCCTATTCTTTATTTTGGTTCTCAGTTTGAAGAGGAAATCCCCTCATTTCTTTGTGGATGAAGCATCTTGTTTTGTTCTAGAGTACATGTAGTGCTTTTGTCAAATATAACATCTTCTTTCCTTGCATGTTTATTGAATTTTACTACAATTTTGGACTCACGTTTTCAGCATAAAAGCACTTCACTAAGCAATCTGCAGTTGTTTCTTGAAAGACAATTGAGAAAATGTTTTTATATTTCAAAATACTATTGAGAGAAAAAAGCGAGATAAATATTAATCTTATTGTTTTGGCATTGAAATATTGTGTAAATCCATATTAGGTTAGTAAGAAGTAACTATTCTTATTTCATCCTTTTGACTTTGCAGCCCACAGAAACCCAAGAGCCATTGGTGTTCCAGTCCAAAGGTTGAGATCGATCTGCTCTACTTGTAAATCAAATGTCACCATTTTTTGCGATAGTAAGAAATGACCAAGGGCATGACGATCATTTTTGGCTACTTGAATGATCATTGTTGTTTACTTGAACGTAGTTTCCTTGTGACTGAGCTGTAACTGGTGGTCAAATTATTTGGTTATGGCAGGTATTGGAATATCACTTTTGTTTTTGTCATGTATGGTTAGAAACTGTGTGGTTACTCGCATATCTGATCATCTTATTCCTTCCTCTTGTAGCATCTCTAGTGAATCCTTGTCATCTATCCTATTTCAATTTTTGCAGTCGTTTTATGGTCTTGTGGCAGCTATTATGCTATTTTTCACCCTGGATGATTATCAATGCCAGTTTTGATCTGCTTTTCCATGTGTCAATATCATCCTACTACAGCAGCAAATGAGGTTGATCAGCTTTCATAATGCTTTTATGTTTTGCTTTCATAATGATTTTATGTTTTGCTTGTTTATTAATGCTAAAGCACAACAATTGATTAGAATTTTGCTTGGTTGTTTCAGGACTAGGATAAGCAAGATCCATCTCAAATCGTCAATGAGATGTGTGGTTTTGCTACAATCCTTTCTGGCACATTTTTGCTGCATAAGACAAAAGATCTCGGGGACAATTCATCAGGTGTGTTTGTGACAGACACCTGGTGCTTCAGAGGCTTTGTTGCTTTCCTGACACAAGGACATATAACACTCTCATAGCATTGCATGCTAAAAATAACAATATTGATAAAGCATTTTTTTACTTCACAAAAATGAAGGAAGCAGGACTTGTTCCTGATACTGTGGGTTATCAAACTGTTTTATATGCATTTTGTATTAGACACATGGTCAGTGAAGTAGAATTTATTGTCAGGGAGATGGATGCATCAGCTCTTCATGTTGATGAGTACTATCAATCAGCTGTTATTAGGATGTACATAGATCTAGGGATGCTTACAAGAGCATGGGCATGGTTTGAAAGGTTCCATCATGCTGGAGGAATGAGCTGTGAATGCTATGCTGCCAATATTAATGCATATGGGGAACAAGGTTACTGCTTAGAAGCTGAAAAGGTGTTTAAGTGCAGTCAAGGAAGAGGGGAAAGTCAAACTTTCTTAGAGTTTAATGTCATGATGAAGGCCTATGGAATTGCAAAATCCCATGACAAGGCTTTGAATTTGCTTAAAAGAATGGAGGTTCAAGGGATTTTTCCTGACAGATACACATATAGTTCTGTCATTCAGATGCTTGCAAGTTCAGAACTTCTGGATGAATCAGAACACTTTATTAACAAAATGCAGGAAGCTGGGTTTGTGCCTAACTGTGCATCATTTTGTGTTGTTATTGCTGCCTATGGAATATTTGGTCGAGCTGCAGAGGCTGAGAAAATGTTTGAAAAGATGGTTAAAGCAGGTGTGGAGGCAGATGTTATTGTTTATGGTGCCTTGATAAATGCATTTGCTGAAGCTGGATGTATTGAAGAAGCTGTACATTACTTTCAAATAATGAAAGATGTTGGTTTTGCAGGGAATTCTGTCGTGTATAGTTCTTTGATTAAGGTTTATAGTAAACATGGTCTTCTGAAGGAAGCACAAGAAACCTACAAAAGCATACAGAAATTGGGTGTTGATATGGATGTCTTTTCATCAGCCTGTATGATTGAACTTTATACTCGTGCTGGTATGGTCACTAAAGCAGAGGAAGTGTTCAAGGTCTTGAAGGAAAAACAAAAGGAAAATGAATTTTCCTTTGCCATGATGTTGTCCTTGTACAAAAAAAATGGAAGGCTTAATGAAGCCACTGAAATTGCGAAGAAAATGTTAGAATCAGGATTTCTTACTGATGTTCTTTCTTTTAATAATGTCATTGTCTTGTTCATTGCAGATGGAAGACTGAGAGAGGCTGCTAAAGTTTTTCATCAAATGTTAAAACTAGAGGTTTCACCCAATGAGACTACATACAAAACACTGGGGATTCTTCTGAAGAGAGGCATTCCAAGAGAGGTAGTAGAATAGATTGATCTTGCACGTAAAAGTGGGATTCCACATGGTATTCAGGCCCTGGCTATGAAAATCTATTCTGTAGTGGGGATTCATGCCGAATCTTTGGGAACTTGTGATGAACTGAAATCTTCTGGGTTGGATCTTGACATATATTCTTACAATGCTATTATATATGCCTTTGGTAGTGCTGGGAGGATCAATGAAGCTTTCAAGATGTTCATGAGCATGCAAGCCAAAGGTCTTGAACCAGATACAGTTAGTTATGCAAGTATGATAATTAGCTATGCGGAGCGAGCCTTGGTAGACGGCGTTAGAAGAATGTTTTACAAAATGAAACAAAAGGGTTTTTAGCCAAATGAATTCACGTTCAAGGAAGTTATAGATGCTTATAAAAGAGCTGGGAAGTTTGATCTAGCCATATTTGTTACCTAGGAGAGGGTGTTCATGCACTAGTTGCAAGAACATGGTCACATTACATAGGATTATGCAGGTATGATTTTGAGCTTCATTTCATGTGCAAAGCTTTCAAAGGGAAGCTGGTATTTTTAGTAAATTCATGTTGTTGTGTCTTTAACATTTTGTAAAATTGTAACAGGTTATTTTCTTAGGAAATTTAACCCTAGGATCCTTGTCATGTATAGAAAAATTGCAGACATAAGGATATTAGCAGTTCTTAAGACTTATAATGTATAACAAAATGCAAATAAAAAGACACTAGTCATGCCCTTGTTCAATATTAGTACCTTCTTCGACGATCATCTTATTCTTAACAAAATGCACTAATCCTGAAATCTAGGCAAGGTTTTCCATGAAAGAAGCAGATATAAGCATCCATACAACAGTGGAAAAACATTAATGCATAAGTTTTGGGCATGAATATAGGAGATTCTGTGATGAAAATGACATTTTCCATGTCTCGGTGATGAGTAGGGTGATTTCTTTATAGAAACATGCCCTAACAGCCATAAAACTCCAATCCTAGGCTAAGTCATGAGAATTCTAGGCATTAACAATGGCAACATGAAACATCTATCTCAACTCTGGGCAGGTTATATCAATTTTTCAGCCCTAATTATTAGTTTTTTTAGCAAATTTCAAGGTAAAACAATATTAAAACTCCACCATATTAAATGCTATGCGAATTCTGGGCATGGGTATTTTCATGGAACATCAGTCACATAACAGCCTAAAAACTCATCTCTATACTTGAAACTAGCAGTAGATCAACATCAACAACAATTTTGGGCATGAATACATCCCTAATCCCTTAATCCAATTAAATTTTGTAATCCTCCAATCCTTTAATCCAATCAAATTCTCTTGCTTTTGATAGGTCTCTTCCCAATGTGTCAACTAGAATAATGAATAGAGAAGGGATGAAAGGAAATCTCCAATGTTATTAGGACCTTTCACATTTGGTGGACCCTTTCTTGGATAGCCAAATATGGATGGTTACTTACTCACTTTAAGGAGTTAGTTGGTTGTTGGAGGATTTTAGGAATCAAAACCTATATCCAAGGAGTCCAAACCTATGTTAGATGCTTGCATTTGCTTTGAGGATGGAGCATTACACTTGGGATATTTTTGGAGGAAACACATTGTGGTTTTGACTTGATACTTAATCATTATCCTTATTTGGTAGAGGCACCCTCTTTCTTGGGCCTTATTCTATATTTGCCTATTTTTTACAACCATCAGTATGAGCACTTGTATCTAGTTGCAAGCAATACATAAATTGTTTACTAGTCAAACTAGACTACCAATCAATATTTATGAACAGGATTATTGTAATTCTTCATTAAGAGTAACAAAGAGTTAGTGATTTTATCGGTGCAAATAACAACCTATTGTTTTACTTTATAGAATTTTGCCAGTCCAAATTTAGTTTTTTTTTGGTTCACTATTTTGAATTTCTTGTAGAATGTAGTGCCTATACCCTTGAATTTACAATACATATTTTGTTATATCCAATTATGATGTTTTATAGGTGTATTCTAATTTCTAGATCCACATTTGTAAGATTAATTCTATTGAGTACATATATTTTGTATCATGTGTTAAAATTTGACATGGTATCAATGATGTGCATATGAAATCTTCTAGGATTTGTGTATGGAGTTGTTTGCTCCCTATGAGATGGAGATGTTAGAGGATTTCAATGGGGTGAACCTGGAAAATATTGCATTTTCCAGAGACATTGTTTACAACAAATGCATAGAACATATGTAGAGAGAAACCAGAATTTGATTGGGTATTCTATAAAGAGAAAAGTTACCTGTAGACCGTAGACATTATGAAAATTTGTGCAATTGCTGGACAACAAACCTGGAA
The DNA here is from genome assembly GCA_027924585.1 of Larix kaempferi. Lineage (NCBI taxonomy): Eukaryota > Viridiplantae > Streptophyta > Pinopsida > Pinales > Pinaceae > Larix > Larix kaempferi. The sequence goes on along the minus strand of BSBM01001596.1, from coordinate 770,155 downwards.
GATTTGTGCAATTGCTGGAGAACAAACCTAAAGTTGTGGCATTTGGAGCACACATTCTAGTCTTTCATCATCAATATCTAGAATACATTCAATGCTATTCTCATATTTGCAAATTGTGTGTTCTTTGCAGAGTGTGCATTCCATTGAGTTCGTGGGAAGTAGTTGTTTGCATTTGTCGCAAAGTTTTTGGAATGGCAAAGAATAGACACTTTTTGCTTTCAAAATTACATGAAGAGAGTATAGAGTTTGAATAGAATGAGGAGAAGGGTGATAGGTATTTTCCCTAGTTGTTGATTTTAGGAATGATAGCATATGTGATTTTGCAAATTCATCATTGAGCACATCAATAAATGTTTCTAATCCAAAATAGAAAACATGGCATCCAAAACAAAAAATCACGCACAATTCCAGTATTGGCTTGCATGAAGCCATCTATGACAACCAGTTCAAATTTCCTATTGTATTGTTGGAACCCAGTGACAATTGTTGCAATAGATCCAATAAGGTATGTGTTCATTGATAGAACAAGTCCTTGTATGCTCGTGTCAGGTGCAAGTTTGCATTGTTTGCATACGTGTTCTATGTTTTCAACTAAATGTGTTTCTTGTGGATGAATATAGTATTTTGTGTCTCCTATGTTGTAAGTACCTGAGAATCTTATTCCTTCCTCTTGCAGCATCTATAGTGAATCCTAGTCATCTGTCCTATTTCAAGTTTTGCGGCCATGTTATGGTCTTGTGGCAGCTGTTATGCTATTTTTCACCTACACTGTGGAAGGAAATGGGCAGGAGCTCCATCCTGTGTAGATTTTTCTACTGGACAAAGTCAAGGTTCTAACTGGAGATGCCTTGGTTGTCAGTCTATGCAGCTTCCATCCTGTGCATGAAGATGCTTTCCTGTCAAAATCATAAGTGCTGGAAGAGATGTCATCCTGGAGAATGTGGAGATTGTGAACTATCACCTGGGAAGGTCAAATCTTGCCCCTATGGTAAATCCAAGCTGCAAAGTCATAGGAAGAGTTAGCATGGATAGTGTGCCAACCTGTTCAGACAGTCCCTTGCTGGAAGACGTTGTTATCCATAGAGGAAAATACTGAATTCACGTGTGAAAAGTCTTGTGGACAAAAGAAAAATTGCGGTAGACATAGGTGCAGTGAAAGATGTTGCACTCTTGCAAATCGAGGTGGCTCAAATACTCATTCAGGTGATTGGGATCCACATTTATGTGAAATGTCCCGTGGGAAAAAGTTGCAATGTGGGAAGCAATTTTTCTAGGAACTTTGTCATAGTGGCCACTGCCCACCCTGTCTTGAAACTATTTTCACTGATCTTTCATGGCTTAAATTTATATGTATGAAATCTACAGTTTCCTGATATATTTAATATTTCCAATACATGCTCTTTAGTGTGCAAAAATATTACAAGTTGAGGCCTTTCAATGACCATTGCATCATGGTCTAAAGCTGATATGAACATGTGCATGGACTATTTCCTGAGGAATACAAATTATACTTCTTTGCAGACTGACAATACGTATATATGCTTATTGTTTTTTATTGTATTATTGTTTCTAATTGAGAAAGGATTTTTTCATTGTTTCTAATTAAGATAAATCCACTCAACCTGCTCATTTGTCTTCTTTGATGGAGACAAAGGGGATATGGAAGAAGGGAAGGTGAGAGATATATTGAGTTAGGGATGGAGAGATATGGAAGTAGATAAAGAATGAGAGGGAGGGAGGGAGAGATAGTGTGAGAGGGAAGTTGAATTCATTGTTTCCATTGATGTCAAATGGGGTTCCATGACAAGACTATGTTAAGGCCAAGTGAAGAAATCTATAAAGTATTGAAGTATAGCTATGATGGGAAATTGAGTTTCTTAAATGTGGATGATGGGAAATTTGGATTTAATAAAAGCTCCAACAACCTATGATTTTTTGATGCTAAAGTTTTTACGAAAGAAATAGTTGAGGTCCTTAGTTTGCCTCTGTAAAATTAGTCTACATTTTACCAAGTGACCTTTGACCCTACAACCATCCATTTCTTCTTATTATTAAATTTTCTTATATGATTTATATAGGGCGGCCCATCCTTACTTTTCTCTCTTCCCTATTTGTGTTTCTCATCGAATTCATGGTTTCTACAAATAGTAAAACATACAATTCAACAACCAAATCTAGCTAAGCACCCTCAGAATATGGGTTGGAGAGAAGAAAATATCATAAAAAATAAAGTAGTAAATTTGGATATGAGAAAACACAATTCCAAAACCAAGAATGCAAAAACCATGCTAGAGATATTTTCCAAGTTAGGTATAGAGGCAAGAATAAGCAAGCATGACTATCTAGTAGATTTAGATAATAGATCTAGTGTTTGAAAAGTCATGTCCTGCAGTAGAAATACACCTCCTGGGAATCCGCCTATCTGTTATATTTGCCATCATAGCACCCTTGTTGTTTACGACTTTACAATCAAGTGCAGTCCACTAGTAAATCCCTTTTGTAGTATTGCATTGATTCATATTTAAATCCAAGACGTAAGTAATTAATTCATGTTAAGGTCTTTCAAGACAGAGTGCAATTCATGGAGCAATTTTGCATTCTATATATAATCTTATTCCTATTTACTTAGACATTTAATACTTAGCATCCATCCAAGGACAAATTTTCTTACGTTATGCAAAAAGAGACTAGTCATTAATCAACTCAATGATCTTTGTTTCTCAAATCCTAAAATATTAGACCAATCTGAAACAAATGTGTCCTAAAATATAAAAGCCAGCTGAAAGAATATGCATATTCAATGTTACATTACTTGTGTTTGATTGTAACAGGTAGGAGAATTTGGCCTCACGTGGTGTCAAGTTCATGATGGTGATCGAGTTATTGGTTCCCTTGGGTAAATTATCAATGGTGTTATTATGTTGCATTCTACCATGATGGAAATTTGAAATAGTGTTAGTAATTTAATTTAGTAATTAAAGCATTGGGACAACTAGTGCTTGTGGGTGCAGAAACAAAGCTCTGGGTCAGCAATTTCTAGTGGGTATAGAAATAGAAGCTGTGGGTTAACCATTACTCGTTAGTTTATAGAAAAGAAACATTGAGGAATTTATTGCTCATATGCATGTGGGATATAATTCAAGCGAACCAAAATTGTGGCTAAATATTATCAACTTGATGTAAAACATTGAATATATTACAAATTTTCTCTACTTACATATCTAGTGTCTACTATGTACAATTTGTTACTTGGTTACATTAAACGTTGAATGAATGACTACAATAGTTTACAGTTCTTGATCAATTGAAAAAGTGATTAAATACAAAGCATTGATTCACCCCCCTATCAATGTTCCTAGTGTGTTAAAAAATTTCTATCAGAACATGCCTTCATATCAGTTTAACCAACTTGAAGGAGATCCTAAAGAACACATATGGCTGCTCATGAAGGATTCTCTACAAACAAGGCTCCATGATTTAATGGGACAAATTATTTCTTTTGGAGTAAAATAATTAAAACTTACTTGATGGCATTAGGATTTGATGTTTGGAGAACTATAGAGAACGACTACAAATAACTAGAATATCCAACAGAAGGTCAAGCATGGAAAAGAAAGTGAACAAAATGAAAGGGAAATGAGTGAAATTCTAAGTGGATTAGAGTAAACATGATTTGTAAAGGTAATGCATAGTGAAGATGCAAAAGAAATGCGGGATAAACTCAAAAATATTTCTCAAGGAGATGCAAATTATCAAGGAGAAAAATTGTAGACATTTAGAAGCAAATTTGAAGCTTTAAAAATGATGGAGGAAGAAACTATTGCAACATACTTTCAAAGAGTTGATGAAGTAGTAAATACTATCAGAGGACTTGGATAAGATATTGATGAAAAGCTAATAGTTCAAAAGGTATTCAAAACATTACAAATGAGAATTAATCCAAAAGTGTGTGCCATTGAAGAAATGAGGAACTTAAAGAAAATTGCAATGGGTGAAATGCATTGAATTCTCACGTCTTCTGAAATGAGAATTGAATATTACACTCCAAAAGAAGCAACATTTAAAGCTTGTAATAATAAGAAAGCTTCTTCTTATTCCTCCTCACACTCAGTGAAAAATCTGATGAAGAGATGGCTAATTTTGTGAGGAAAATGAAACGAGGAACATGTAATTACAAAGGACAAATACCTTTGAAGTGTTTTAAGTGTGGAAATATTGGACATTTTATAGGTAAGTGTCCTCTTAATGAAATATTTGAACACAAGCATAAAGGGAATTATCACTAGGAAGACTATCCCAAAAGGAAAAAGATTCTACACCAAGACATGGGAAGAATCTTTCAGATGATGATGATGGTGAAGAAGAAAGTGTAGATGAAGGAAAAAATTAGATCTTGTGTCTAGATATAGAAGACAAGAAGCAATATAAAGTCAAGGAAAACAAAAAGGAAAAAAGAGAGGATGAAGAGGAAGTAGTGGTTGATTTAGAAGATGAATTAGAGGCAAGTATTGAAGAAATTCATTATCTAGGAAAACATGTCAAGAAACAAGACAAAAATCTTGAACATTTGAACAATAAATTAAAGGAAGAAGAAGAAACCAATTAGGAGGAGGAGAGTCCCAACAATGACCAAGCAAGCAATCCTTAACAATATAGAGGAAGAACTTGTAGAACTAAGAGAATAAAATAAAAAAACTAATTGATCAGCTACAAGAGGTTCAAGAAGACAATGATGTCTTAGAAAAACAATTGAAGATTAATTGTGATAAAGAAATGAAGCTAACTGAATAATTGAAAACAAATAAAGAATAAATCTACAAGTTGGAAACAAAAAATGCTCAACTTAAAGAAGAAGTTGAAAGAATTGTCAAGCAACAAAACTTACATTAAAAATACAACAAGAGCTCATAAGTGTTGGATGAAATACTCAAGAGGAAAAAACATATTTTTGACAAATCCAGAATTGGTTATGATGTTAATGAGATTACTAAAGGAAATCCAAATGAAATAAGTTCATTTTTTTCAGATAGAGATAATGAGAGAAGAAGAAAAGCTGAAGAACCATTGAATGAAATTATAAATCTAGGTATGGACCATTATTGAATGAATACTATTTTGCTTGTAACCATTATGGACATAAATATTTGCTTGTGAATTCTATACCAAAAGAAGTCATGTCAAATGTTACCTTTCAAATTAGTGGGCTAGGCTTGCTAGTGAATGGAAATCACATAAAAGAATTGGACCACTGTCACCTTTGTCCAATCTCCAAACTCCTTCGGGATCCAATGCTATCCCAAGGGGGAGAGCCCTTCACTGTACCTACCAAGCAGTCGACAAATACCTTCCACACACCTTGTAGCTACGAGCCTTGAGTTATCATTGGATATGTTGTTAAAAAGAGCTTCTCTTAGTTTCGAGAATTATATATATTCTCTACTGACAAGGCCAACCACGTGAAGGTGGAAGCTCATTTGGCCCCACCCACCCACCCACCCTAGAATCAAAGAAAACATTTGTCAACCTTGATGTGTTCTTGAATCATATGAAATGTTCCAATGGAATATTTTCAAGAATGGCATTATGATCTTCTATCGACAATTTCCATTGACGATGCTTGGAATTTTTCCTACTCTTCACTGCCTTCAATTGCAATCGGGTTGCTATGACCAAATGACTGTATTGAGCACATATAACATCTAACTCATAGTCTTGAAAAAGAATATGGTGTTTACATTTCCTTACTTCTACAAAGAAATGTCCCATTAAAACCATTGAACCCACTGCATACGTATAATTTGACGGGTCTTTAAATTCTTGCATCAACGTGCTTTTCGACCTAGTGCATTTCAATAAATAATAATGCACATTTTCTGAATTATCTGCGGGTGCAATGACTGCAAATACATCGCCTTCTCTAGCCAAATTAGAAACACGATCATAATCTTTGTCAATCACAACTGCTTCATTGTGGGGCTCTACATCGTTGATATTTCCAAATGGGAGCAATGGTGTCAATTCTTGGTGTCTCCATGGTTTCACAAATTTGTTAGTTTGGTTTTGACACTCATCCAAAGACTCTACATCATCAATACATGAAAGACATAAGCAAGAGTATTTTCGTTTCTCGATTGCGTGTATATTTTCCATTTTCTTACTCCTAATGGAGTGTAAGCCCCTTGTTTTCAGGATTGCAGTACAATTATACGGCATTGATCTGTCAACATTCCCCATTGCAATATTCCAGAAAATCCTTCTCACATTACCCATCCTTTCATTGAATTCATGGCTCAAATTTTGTTTGCACCAATTAACAACATCATTTGAATTTGCAAGGCGAGAAGCAGAGTGATTCATTTGATATCTCCTAAGTGCACACTTCACGCAGGCCCCAGCACCATCATGTTCTCCTTTTCCTTTTCCCATTTCAAAAAATCTCCATGTGTGGAAAACATCCGTGTTTCTATGAAGGTGAGACAACCATAAGAATGATCGTGCTGATTTAAACTGACTAGCACAACCATCTGACCACACCCAATGTTCTTTAAAATTGACCCTTCTTCTTTTTAATTCTTCAAAAAGCATACCAAAACAATGCTGGACAAAACATGTATCATGTGTACAATCATCACTGATGTATAAATGATACTCCTTAATCACTTCACGATTATTTTCATTGTTATCAAAACCATCGACATCAAGCTCTACATGTCTAAACGTAATACGCACAAGTATAGATACCTGATCTGAATGATAATACTCACTCTGTATCTCCTTTTGCGGAGTGAAAGTGTAATTTTCTGCAAAATCAACAATGGATAATATTGTCCCTTTTGGAAATACATCTCGTGATTGCTTGAACTGTAAGTCCTGCCATCGTGCTGAGTGAGAGTGCTTGATATATTTATATATTTGATCCCTGAACAAATTCATAAAATCTGTCAAAGAGATATCACTTTCAACCAAATTAAGCTTTCTTGATGTTGTCGTTGAATCTGTAACTGCAGTATAGTCAACATAAACATATCTCTTGCATTTGACAATGTGATTTGACAATTGAGGATCATTTGCATCAATGGGGTAGTTAGCATTAAAAAGGGACAAATCAGAACATTCCTCACATTTTTTACCTCCGACGCATTGTTTCTTATAGAATACTTGATGATTCTCTCGAGCACATAATATATTAGATACAAATTCACAAACACTCGAAGGAGGGGGGTTATTTGGCCAACACTGCATGCCAAAAGTTAGTAATGTCTCATAATATAATTTGAATTCTACATGGTATCGACAACAACATGTGTCGTGAACAACGATGGGCTTGACATACCATGGTTTAAGCTTCACAAATGTGCTAAGGGCAATCTTCACATCAACATTACTCTCCATGAAAGTTTTGAACATTTCCGCCTGAGTGATCGCTATTATGTGTTTGGCATGAGTTTCATAGTTTCCTTTTGATATACGACATCGAACAACATCCTTTTCATTTGGTAAGACACGCGAGTTTACATCCCAAAACTCTTTCACCATGTCCCTCACATTATCCAGAAGTCTATCTTGATAAGGTTGCCTACAGATAACACCCCAACATGCAACTTCATCATCCTTATCTAACTTAAACCGAAGCTTTTCATGCTTCCATAAACTTGTTCTTGATGTTTTTAACGTTCTTGCAGTCGTAGACAATGAACGACTGGTTGTAGTGTTTTTTGCCACAACCCCTGTTAGAATTTCTTTACGAGCAACCATGAAATTGTGAGATAGTTTTTTTGCAAGTGATGCAAGGATTGAGGTCATATTTTGTGATACAATCTGATTTGACTTAGCCTCTTTGGCACTTTGAATGTCCAATAATGTAATTGCATCTTTTAGACATTTTTGCTTTAACAATTTATGCAACATTTGAGCTTGTTGTATGACAGAAATACCTTCAAAATATTTTTTGACTATCTTATGTACTCTATAACGAGTTGTACGATCAAGCATCTGCGGTCCCATTTCTTCAATTTTACTTGGATCCAAATTCTCCAAAAAAATATCATCAATGACAATATTGTTGCAGCTTCTAGTTAATCTCTGTAAATTGCTAACTGTGGTAGGATGTTGTATGTTGGATGTCAACCCTACATAAAAATAAATATAAATTTATAAGATTTTGTTCACTTTCAAATCAAATATATATATATATATACTCAAGTATTATAAAGTAAATTATAAACATATAAAAAAATATTTACTCACCGATAGTTTGCTCCACATTTGTCATTTCCTCGTCACCTCCATGTTCCTCACTTCGTTCATCAAAGTGATCCTCGACTATTTGCATTCCTTCATCACCGCCATGTGCATTCACATTCTGCATTTCTTCGTCAACGCCATGTGAATTCACACTTTCAATTTCTTCATCACCGCCATGTGCCTCCACGTTTCTTTCCCTTTCTCTTTTTTCTCTTAAATTTCTCATAGAAACATGGGACCTCTCTTTCCTTGCCTCGTCATCACCTCTGGTGAGATCATATTTTTTTTTACGTTTCTTTTGGTTTCCCATGTTGAAAGAATTAAAAACCTAAAATCCAATGCATGAAAATATATGAGAATTGAGAGTAGGGCCCATTACAATATTCTTTTTATGGGAGCGGAATATTTGATGCCAAAAGTAGGGGCCCTTACAATCTATTCTATGTATCAATCAGATATATAACTTTATCCCATAATGACTTCTATGTTCTCCTTCACATAATATATGCCATAAAAGCTATACTGTGATCCAAATGTAAGGACCTCAATTCCATAGATGTAATTTTTTTTTTAATACAAGGTCTCGTTCCTACCTTTACTCCTACTAAGTATAAGTTACGATGAGTAAATTTTCCCAACAATTCAACATGATATAAATTATGCATGTTTAAGAAATATGATTAAGATTCCAAGGTTAAGTGATATATCACCATCAACCTAAACATATAAATAATTTTCTCTAAGTATAATTATATATGTAAGTTTCTCTATGCCCCATATATAATTATATTTCATGGATATACAATCATGTTCTTCATGCCCAATTATATATACATATACATCCATATGCATGGATATATATGTATATAATCAAGTTCCTATATGCATAATATCAAAAAAATACTTATGTAAAAATTGATGTAAACACTTAAATATATAATCGAAAGTGTGTAAATCCCCTATCTTATAGTAATTTACACATGTACTAACATACCATGTATTTCTTGGAAGGGATAGGCCTGAAAAAACCCTCGTCTGAAAACAGAAATGCTCGGCTGAGAAAAACCTCGTCTGAAAACCGAAGCTCAGCTGAAATATCTTCGGATGAAATCATTTGGAAAAGTATCTCGGTCAAGAGATTATATATACACCTCTTGGCCGAGAAATATGGGCATACCGTACGAATATCACGGGAATAAAATATTTAATGTGTTGGCCCCTAAAATATTATCGGGGCATTGTGTAACATAACTCTCGAGTGAGAAGTGTTATAAACTCTAGGATGAGAGTTAAAAGTATCTTTTAGTCGAGAGTTTTCGTTAACTCAGGGTTGATTTTGGAGCGGGAAAACTTCTCGCTCGAGAAATTTTAAATCTCTCGCCCGACATATTTTCTGGGCCTAGAGTTGTTGGTCAACAATTCCAGAACCATGTCTACAAAACTCAAAAGTGTGTCACTTTAACAAGGTCAAACCACTACAAAACATGAGAATTACATGTCGGAGTTTAAACCAGTAGATTCATCATTCAATCTACTTTCTAGTAATATAATTTTTTCCGATTTCATTTAGGATTACTATTTTTTTACTAAACTTTATCATTAAAAAATTAAGTGACTGAAAAATCAGTCACAATGAAAATTCAATATCATCACAATGACGAAGCCAAAAGAATTTAAAAAAATACAAGGATGTTCCTTGAAGTGTCCTCTTCAATGGGTTGGTTTTAGTTTGTTTGATAAGAGTCACATTTGAAAGAAAATGTGAAGACAAAAACATGTGTCGATAATGCACCATTTTCTGAACACACGTTGTTTCGATAAATAATTTAAAATAGTTCCCAAGTCTTAAAAAACTCAAAATATAGTCCAGGATCCAGTGTAGTGTGTGTAGATTATGAGCCTACAATTGTTTTCCCTAAAATGAATAACCATCTATCAAAAAATGGTCGTCAACATAGGTCACTCATTATCCATACCTACAATTTTCAGGTTTATTCCGTATGTTGACAACAAATTTGTCCCACGATATTTCCATAAATGTTTTTAAAAAAAATACGAGTAGAAAGCTAATTCAATTCTGTAAAACCTTTGTGTTTATCTCAAGTTGAAATTCCTAAGGGAGATATGGGTTTGAATAGGTCGAACTTGAAAAACATAAAATTTTGTAGTTTTTTTTGCCAAAAACAAGCCAAAATTGTTTCCCAACTTCATGTTTTCACCCCAAGTAGAAATATTTTCTTTGATGTAAAATTTGCACCAAGTATAAAAGTATTTTAACTATGATGAATAGGACCTCAAGTCCCATCAACATAGAAGTCTATCATTTTCCTTATACTTACATTTTAACGAAAATTCTAAATTTTTTTCCTTCTCCTACCACCAAGATATACACTGATAGTTGGTCTTCCCAGCCTTGCACCCAAGTTTTCTCAACGACCCCTGCATCCTCCTACTCATCAAATTGTGGCAATTACTTTGATGGTAAACTATAGATTTAGCAAGTTTGTTATTACACATCCCTTAGTGTATTTTGACTTCCATGACCATCATCCTATTGTAATACCCCCAATTTTGACTTGGAATGTAATTAATCAAACTTATATAAATGATGTAAATATACTAGTATAGATTCCTAGTGCAAAGCTTAAGGCCAATGTCAAACTAGTGAATAGATAAGCATGTATGATGTATATATTTTTATTTGGGCCATATGGTTGTTTTATCATGCGAATTCGAAATATATGTAAATATTATGTTGGGAAAATAATAAAATGGTCAAAGATGGTTGTGTAAAGAACACTAAAGGGGAAGAGAAAAGGGGATTCTATGGGAAACAAAATCCTTTGTTTCCATGTGTTAACCTTAAAACTCATCCAAATTCTGACATGTGATTTAAATGATCCAATTACCTTCTCTCAACTATTAAACCCAATAAATGAATTCATGTTTGGGGTTGGTGGGAAAAATCACTTCATGCAATTATTGAAGCATGGGGTTGTCATAGTTATGTCAGCTGTCAAAATTCCTTTTCTTCTATGGATAGAAGTTATGCCAGTTTTCTTTTCACCATGATATCTTATCCCTTGGAGTCAACAATCATTCTATCATTCTCTCATGCAATTTTCTACCCTAAGTATAAGTTTTTTCTATTGTTGTTCATGACCATTACCTAACTGTGTTTAACCCAAAAATTGGAATTTAAAGATAGAGCTGCAGATTTGAAGGGAAAATAGATGGTTACAAGTGAGCATAGAGGTTGGGAAAGCTAGGAACCCTTACCCCTTGAGTTTTGCTACTTTTGGATGCTTAACAAGCTATAAATTGATGTTGCAAGAGGTTATCTAATAACATGCAATAGGTGGGACTCTTACTACAGGGTCGTCGGACAAAGATGGGGGACCTTTTAGATGAAAATGATGTTTTTCAAAACATGTTCTTGTTGTAGAATTCAACAACGCATACCCATTTATTAAACATACGAATGGGAAATCCCAAAGAAGCCAAGTGGGATGCCACAGAGGATAGGAGAACAAAACACGTACACATTTTGGTTCTCTAAAATGTATACACATTTTAGAGAACCAAAATGCATACGCGTTTTGGAGAACCAAAACACATATGTGTTTTAGAGAACCAAAATGTACGCGTTTTGGAGAACCAAAGCACATATGCATTTTAGAGAACCAAAATGCATACACATTTTTAAAGAATATTTTAATCCATAAATCTGACCCCTAACACCCCTCCCAAACCCCCTAACACCCCCCTCTCCAACTCCCTAACACTCCCTCACAAAATACCTAACACACCCTAGGAATAGGAAAGCCCGAGAAATCCAAGTGGGATGCCACAAAGGCTAGGAGAAAAAAAAGAGTACGCATTTTGGAAAAGTGAAACACTTACGCATTTTAGAGAACCGAAATACGTACATGTTTTGGAGAACCAAAACACATACGCATTTTAGAGAACCAAAATGCGTATGTGTTTTGTAAATAATACTTTATTCCATAAATATAGCCGCTAACACCCACTAAAAACCCTCCCTGAACCCCTAACACCCCCTCTCCAACTCCCTAACACCCCCTCCCTAACTGCTTAACACCCCTCTAAAAATACCTAACACCTTCAACCCATAATCATCCACATGACACTCTCCAACTCACTAAAACCCCCCAACCTCGTAACATGCCCCCCCACACCCTAATACCCCCTCTCTAAATCCCTAACACTCCCTACTCCTAACCAGCCAGACCCTTAGCCTACCCATGTCTATCCCCCTAGGCCCTTAACCCCTAACACCCCCTCCCTATTCTCTCTCTCTCTCTCTCATGCCTTTCCTCTTCTCCTAACCCTTACTAACCCCTTGTCTCACTCTCTTTCTCACCTTATCCACTTACCCAAAATCTCATAACACCCATCTATGTCTCCACGTCTAACCTCTTAACTACCCCCTTCTCTCTCTACCTCTAAACCCTTACCACCCTACAATCTCTCTCTCTCTATAACCCAAACACCCACACTCCTTACCTATGGAACCCTTTCTCTCTAATAACCCTCCTCCTCCCCAAACCTCTCTCTCTCTCTCGTTCTTCTTCTCTCCATGAAACTCTTACTAACTGCCTTTATTAGTCTCTCTCACTCTCCTACTCCTCCACCTACACCTAACCACCACCCCTCTCTCTCTCCCGCAAACCACTAACATGCCATTGCCCTATTGGTTCTCTCTCTCTCTATCTCTCTCTCTCCCCCAACTCTTACTAACCCCTTCTCTCACTCTCTTTATCCCCTACTCCACTTAACCCCAATATCCTAACATCCCTCTCTGTTGCTACCTCTAAAACGTTAGCACCCCCATATCCCCCTCCCGATAAACCCTTACCACATGCCAATGTCTCTCCATTTAACTCTCTCTCTCTCTCTCTCTCTCTCTCTCTCTCTCTCACACACACACACACACACACACACACACACACGAACACCCACACTCCTCATCTATCCCCCCCTTTCTCTCTAATATCCCTACTCCTTCAAAATCCCTTAACACCCCCCTCTCTCTCTCCCTCTAACCCCAACACCTGCAATCCTCACCTATAGCCCCCTTGCTCTTTAATATCCCTACTCCTCCCCAAACCCCTAACCCCCCCCTCTCTCTCTCTCCCCTAATTCTCTCTTTCTCTATTTCCCCCCTCCCCCCTAACCCTCACTAATATTTAGTGTCATTTTATCTACCTTGCCATTCAAATATTTTTCATGTTAAATCATCACCAATCCAAGTCTAACACTCCAAGTCATATTCACTTTCTTCATGAAAGATTTTAATTCTATATGCCTAGCCATCAAAATATTTTTAATGTTCTCATTTGTTATCATCACCAAGCCAAGTCCCACACTCATCCTCCTCGCTCACTATCTCTCTATACCATACTCCTCTAGCTACCCATAAATCCTAACCCTCTCTAGATATCCCCCAATCCATTAACACCTGCCTTCTCTCTCCCACTCTTAACCCCCTATTCCTCCACCTACACTTAACCCTAACCGCTCTCTCTCTCTCTCCCATCCCCCTAAAAATTCCCTCTCTCTCTAACATTCTCAATACCCCTAACCACCTACTCTCTCCCCATAACCCCTTTCATACTATCCCTACCCATAACCACCCCCTCTACCTCTCTCTCTCTCTCTCTGTATGTATGCATATATATATGTATACATCAAGTTAGGGAGAACCCCCTCTGGAAGGATCCAGAGGAGTGTTATATCTTGCTGAGAATCACAAATTTCTGATCAAATATGCATCAGGGCATTGTTTTAACAACAAAGTGGATCTTTCTACTATGCATTTTGTATTGAAAATGGCATTAAACATGAATATACCACATCTTCATCTATTTGGAGACTCTAATATGGTTGTTGATTGGGCCAATAATAAAATTCAGATAAAAGCTCCATGTCTTCAACAGATCCTCCGTTCTATCCAAAGGTTAATGGATTCTTTCTCTCTCCTTTCAATAACTCATGTGTATAGGGAACTAAATACTGAAGCAGATCAATTATCAAAAAATGCTCTACTCTTGGTGCCTGGTCAAACAAATATTGAAGAAGTTCAAGATGGCATGCATTTGTAAAAGTTAAAGGGTTCTTTTTGTAAATAGAAAAGGAATATTTTTGATACATTTTGATATGCCTTCATAGAAAAAGAAGGCTTTGTAATATTAAGGATAGCTCCATGATTTATGTAACCCTAAATGTAAGTCCCTTGTGGATAGTTCATGATCATTCTTCTTGAATGATTGATATTTTCCATTTGGAAGACATATATATATATATATATTCTTCCTTCTCTTTGAATCCCTAATCCTCCCTAGATTCATACCCACCCCCTCCCCTCGACCACAATATCTATCTCTATATCTCCCTCAACCCCCCTACTCCCCCTACTCCTAATCACCCACACCCTTCCCCCGTAACCCTCAAATATCTCTCTCTCTCTCTCTCTCTCACACACACACACACACACACACCTACTCTTCCCCCTACCGCTAAACCCCCTCGCACCCCTCTCTCTCCCCTCCTCTTCCTAAACCTTAATAACCTCCTCCCTTACTCTCTCACCCCTCTATTCCTCCTCCCTCACTCCTCCACCTACACCTTACCCCAACCCTTCTCTTTCTCCCCCCCAACACCTTAAAAACCTTTCCTCTCTCTCTCTCTCTCTCTCTCTCTCTCTCTCTCTCTCTCTCACTCACTCTCATTATCCCTAACCTACCCTCTCTCTACCTAACCTCCCTCCTACTCTCTCTACCCATAACCATACCATTTTCCCCTCTCTTTCTCTCTCCTACTTCCCCTATCCCTACCCCTCTCTCTCGCTCTCTCCTACTCCTCCTTCCCCTACCCTTATCAGTCTTTGTCTCTCCTAATCGCCCTCCCCATACAACTTACCACCCCCCATCTCTCTCTCTACCCCAACCCCATACACCTTCTTCCCTCTAAATACCCTAATTCTCCCTAAACCCATAACCCCCAACCCCCATCCTCCCCCTTACCCCTAAGGTAAATTTGATTTTTACCAAAAACCGTGCGCATTTTAGCTTTGCAAAACCCATACGCATTTTGTAGAGCTAAAAAAAGCACATGTTTTGGTTTTCATGGCACCCATATAGGAGGGAAATGAATATTTGAATTTAAAATAAACGTGCTCGCGTTTCTCAGCACTAAGACCGAGCCTTGTCACCTGTCTGGGTGTAATCACTCTTCCTATGTGTCTACTTCGGACTTAGCTTCAAGTTAACCAAACCCATGGTATGGGATATCGTAAACCATAGCTATTTAGACATCTCACCATTTTTCTCAATATGCTCGTGTTTAGCTATTGGTCACAGTGTGTTGCACACCATCATTTTTTATGAAAATTTAGACACATATAACACTTTTTCTGTAGATTCCAAATATGTAATTTTTAAAAAGAATATATATAATTTTCTATTTTTTTCTTATTTTTCTTGTGTCATGACTCCTTAAATAAAAAACATAATGTTAGTGGTTCGTCAATAACTCTTCTGTTTCTCAACCATTTTGAAAAAACAATGTATGGTGCACTAAAGGACACTGACCCCTACATGCTATAAAAAACCATTTCAAAATAATTGCATTAAGACCTTCAAAGGCTACACCCACACTCGACGTACTATTTTTCAGGTTCGATCACTTAGATAATTAAAAAGAAATTATTAATTATTAATTTTGTTTTGAAAAAATAATGGTGCACTACTAATATATGTTCTCTATATGTCTACTAGTTTTTGTAACTTGATTCCATCATTTAGGCACTCAAAGGGTGCACCCACAAAAACATATACCTTATAATTTGTCCAAAAAATAAAAATGTATGTTAAATAAGGTCAAACTTTAGATACT
This sequence comes from Larix kaempferi, assembly GCA_027924585.1. Taxonomy (NCBI): domain Eukaryota; kingdom Viridiplantae; phylum Streptophyta; class Pinopsida; order Pinales; family Pinaceae; genus Larix; species Larix kaempferi. Next base: position 753,994 of record BSBM01001596.1, on the reverse strand, counting down.
TAAGGAATTTTTCAATAGAAAAAAATTATATATTTGAAAAGGTCATTCAATTTCCTACTTTTCAACTTTTTTACTCATTGTAAGATTCATTGTGTATGTGTCTCAAAATATCCATGTAATTTGATGGATGATTGTTTTTTTAGTTTTCTATTGCATATAGCATGTCAAAAGAGACCCTCATTATCTTGCACATACCGTGCACACACTATTAAGCACTGTAAGGGTTGGATTTCTTTAGGGAAGTATCGATTAGTGCAGGAAAATTCCTTACTTGTGTTGTGTGGGGAAGTTGGAAGGAGTGCCATGGCTGCGATGGATTACTAAGATCCTTGTAGATTTATAGATGAGTTTTTGGCTAAGTATAGTGAGAAGAATGGGTTGTGGGATGCGAGAGAGAATCTTGTAGGTGTCATAGGATGATATCCCAACTTGGAGTTGGCCTCTTAGCATAAATAGTATATGTTGGATAGAATGCCTATAGTTGGGTGAAAAATCGCTCTTACACAACCAGTTGCTTGGATTTTCTTTGTTTAAAGATAAGTATTCTTTTATATAAGATGTGCAATGATTTTATTGATATGCTTGTGTTAATTATTCTTGTAATTGCATGTGTTATGTGTGTGGATGTATTTTATTTCCAGTGTGTATTTTTATTATTCATATGCAAACATAATTCTCCATAAGATGAATTCATAAGATGGATATGGGGAAAAATTTAGAGACCCTGATTTGGTTAATGTCCCCTCTACTGGTTGGAATAGGTGAAGGGGATGTGTTGGCTTCTTATATTGTTCTTGATTTTTTCTAGAAAGACCTAGGTTCTACGCGGTTCGAGGAACCAACAAAACCCCTTTTCACTGGCCCTTTCGGCAATAATCTGCAAACAAACTGAGGTCTCACCTGAGGCAAAGCAATGGGGGGGCTGCAAAATCAGGTTTCCACAACCAGGTGATGAACTCTTTAACAGAGTTGGCTAGCAGCGCATTATAGGACTTGCACTGCGGACTTCAGACTGCGCGGAGTTCACCTCCTCATGGTTAAAACTTAAACTATCGTGCATACAAGGACTACACGATGAGGGATGTTTTTCGGTGATAGGACAACATAATGGTGGTCTGCGCTTCCTCCCAACACTTATGCAACTTCAGTAGAATTTAATTATTGTAAAAAGAAGTATTCAACAACAAATTAGCTTGCAAACCTTGTGAACTTATACACTATAACAAACAACAATCTGACTGCGGACTTCCGGTGTTGTGCTAAGTGTTTATCCGATTAATTCATGCATTCATCTGATTGTGAAATACTGGTGCATCTGACATTCATTCATACATGTGGTTACTTAACATATTATTCCCATCCTTATCCTTATGGTGAATACATATAAAAGTAAGAACACATGAACTCATAAACATAATCTTAACCATTCACATAAACAAATACACATAAACATATGCATAATCAATCACATAACAAATACTTGGTTCACCCTCAGGATGGGAGCTACGTCCACAAGAACTGTTGTTGTATTATCTTTGGGAAGGGTACAACAGTTCCAGTCTGTTCCCTCAACTATAGACTCTCTTCTCTCTTAGTAGGTCTATGCGCACATAGCTGTAGAGACTTTTACAATAGCATTCAACAATCTAAATCAAGTATTACTCAAGATTTAGCAATTCGCAATTAACCCTTTCCCTTACAAAATGTGCCCTTTTATAGATCGTGCTCGTAGGTCACGTCTTTACAATGCTTAGGAAAAAAACCCTAAGGTTACCCACAAATGTCATGGTTTCTCTGCTAACCAGGACTGCTAGGCTCTGATAGTGACTTCTCTGTTGTGGCCATCCTTCTTTGCATGGTCATGTCGCTTTCAACCCCCCTGTCGAGCACATTCCTACGGGTCGCTTTCACCACGCCGTTCCTTCTCTACTGGCTTTGTGCGGCTAGTTCACGTCATGATGCCTCTTATCATGTGACCGGTCGATTTCCTTTTGCATTAATACTTACCTGCCTGCTGAGAATCATGGAGTAGTTCGAAAAAACAGGTTGCTTTCGGAGCTCGACCTTCCCTTACATCTTTACCCCAAATAGGTGCCTTGTTGGCACTTCGCAGAACTGGAGCTCAGGTACATGGTTCCTACCCTACCGATACTACACTATGCTCAACTTCACAGCTCCTCAAAACTGTCTTGCAAAAAATGCCTTCATCCAAGCTGCGTTGTAACTTAGCAGCTCCAAAACTGTCTTTCTTCAAAAATGCCTTACTTGGGCCAAGCCCAATAGGCCCCTAACACTTACATGTGGCTCGTCCCCAAGCCACTTTCTACTTCTAGTTCCATGAGCTGCTCTTTCTCCTTCATAGCTATTTTAGCAGCTAACTCCTGATACGTTGCGCTCAACTTAGCAAACATATCCTTCGCATCCTCTTCAATTTCTTTGATGGTTTCCAACACATCCGGTGTTAAGTCATTTTGCGTTTTCTCTTGCACTGAATCCTGTGCATCGCGGAGTTACCTCAATTTTTATTCAATCTTTTGTGCTAGTTCATGGGCTTCCTCTTGCAGGGGCTGTGACTTATCTACGGTTTCAACCTCCTATTCTCTTAACACTACAAGTTGTTTCTGTAATTACCTGACTTCTGGAAATCTGTGGAGTCTGTCTTTTGGTAGTAGGGTCTTCATCTCCTCATTCAAGGCATTTGATGCTGCCTGCTTTTCCTTCAAACTGGTTTGCACCTGTAGCAGCTTAGGGTGCTCTTGCAGTGTAGTAAATATTCTCGTAGCTTCATCCATAAAGGTTTGACATTTTTCTACTTCACTTGATATGGCCTCTGTGATTGCTTTCGCTTCTACTACTCTAAGCACTTCCTGATCTGGTGGTGTCTTAGGATGATTCAGTGCTTCCAAGGCTGCAATATTCACTTGATAATTAGTCTCCATATCTTTTATTCCAGTCTTAAGATTGATTGATGATGGTGTTGGTTCAAAGCGACCACACTTCTATCATGGATCTCTTCGACAACCTGCAAGTGCAGATTGTGTAGGCCCTATAGTGGCAACATCACAATGTCGATGTCCACATGCTCTATCTCCTGCGCACCCGAAGCTAACTGATCGTGCGGTAACATTATTCTTAGCGGGTCAAGTTGGACTATGCACAATTTTGGTGGCAAGGTCAAGGCTAGAGGTGTTTTCTTTGGCTGCGAAGTGTCCCCTGTCCTTCCTTCTGATTCTAATTCTCGCAGCATGACCAAGTCATGCTGGACTTGCTCAAACTTCTCTGTTATGCCTTGCAGAGTGGTGAGATTCTTCTGCAAACTTGCTTGAATCTACTCATCCTTACTATCTTTGAGCTTCAACACATATTCTAGATGCACGCTAACCATGGATGCGATCATCTCATAATCGTCATCGTGTAGCTTCGCTTCTGATTGGCCTTTTGAAGCCTTCTGCTTCTTTTTCTGGACTTTTTCCAGTAATGAGATTGTGGGCACCTTCCTTTTTCCTGCTGGTGACTTTTCAACAATTGGTCTTGGAATTGGATTACTTTCTTCGGAGTCGTTGCCGATGATCATAGGCCATTCGACCTTCCATTCATCTATCCATTCCTTCATGATGAGGTCAATATCTGCTTCATCCATATAATAGTTCCCTTGGAACCATTCTGGGTTCTTTTCTGCGCCTTCACTGAAATGTAGATGGAATGCATGTCAACGTAAAAATTTAAAGTGTGAATATATTTGGATGTTACCTGCTTGGATATGCACGGTGTGCTAATAATGACATCATGCAGCTACTCATAGTATGTGTGGAATACTTCATTCGATGCGTGATGTCTTTCTGGCATCAAATTCGCCCAGAGATTCATATACCTCAGTCCTCTGCAGTCATTACTGGCAGTGTTAAGGTCAACAGACTCCTAGAAAGTATAACAAAAATAGTGAAAAATAACCGTAAAAAGGTTACATAGTGCCCCGCTGAGCAATTCCAGTACATAGGGGAGCTTCTAAACACAATGGCGAACACAATCATAAACATAGTTGTACCACATGGGGACATTAAGCAAAATCTGTTGACTCCCAAAGTAGAGGTCGAAGTCGGCACCCAATAGCGAATAGTCCAACTTGAATCCTATGCCATCTTGACAGGGGATCCAACCTTGGACCTTGAGGCTCGGAAGGCCGACCATGTGATGGTAGATTTCAATTTACTCCCAATGTTAACATTACATAAAGTCCAAGCCGCAGCAAGCGCATAGATCCGCGACTGCAAGGACGCGATGTGCAATAAAATGGTCGAATATAAGAAGCAACTACAAAACAGCGAGACAGTGGGACAATGTCTTCGTGCCGAGCAAGTTGTAGCACTGGCTATGAAAGAACAGGATATAAAGGAAAGGACCAAAGTAGAAGAAGCACTGGCCATGAAAGAAAAGGTCATAGAAGAGCAGACTACAACATTGATTGAGAAGGCGAAGGCGATAGAAGAACGGGATAAATTAGAAAGAGCACTTGCGAAGACATGTGAAATGGAAGAGCTAGACCTGGATGTTGCTCTGGAAGCACAATATGTTATGTTAGGGGTAGCCATCACCAAAATCAGGAAAGAAAATGTGGATCTCCAGACTCACGTGAGACCCAACACACCACTGGAGAAGGTTCAGAGTCGACAGATGGTGATAAAGGAAGCAGTAGCAGAAATCCAGGAAATGGAACAGGCAGAACAACAAGCCACGATAAGCATAATAGAGTTTTGGGATAGGCTAGTTGAGGATGACCAGCTTGCCACACTAAAGGGAAAACTCAACGAATCCGAAGAGAAGTTAGAAACTCTTAAGGGATCACTCAAAATGATGCCCACAATGATGAGAGTAACAAAGTCAGTAGAACTGCAAAGTATGAAGCAACGGGTTACAAAGGCCCATGAAAGAAAGCAACGACAGGCCGCACATTTGGATGAGCTTGAAGAAAAGGTTGAAGCTCTCATAACATGAATGGTACCAGTAATGAAACAAGTTCAGGAGCAATTGGAAGAAGAAGGACATAAAGTTTGCGACAACCTAACGGAGCATCAGGTGGCAGAGAGTGCACAGATCAGAGCATCAGTAAAGGAAGCTGTCGAATAGATCAAAACCACCTATGATGAATTCCAATAGCAGTTCAACAAAGCAACAGTGTCCAGCTGAGGTGGCTTCGGGACAAGCCACAAGTTTGTGTTGGGGGCCTGTTGGCATGGGATAAGTCTGCAACAAGTGCGGAAGCCGACAGGTGCGAAAGGGTTAATCTGCGAAAGAAGGACCATTCGCAGAGTTTGCAGAAGTACAAGAATAGTTAATTTAGTTAGAATTGGTCATGTGGACCATTTTGTAACCAAATAAAAGCATATAAATAGAATAGGATTGTAAGCCTAAGGGAATCGAGTTGTTGATAAGAAGTTCGATCTTTTGGTCTATTTTGTATTCGCATGGGGTATTGACTGTTTCTGTGAACTTCATTCTGCAGGGTTTAATGAATGCATAAGGATGTATGATTATGGTGTAATTTCTGTCTCTATCTTTATGTGATGATGAATGTGAATATGCTGTATGTTTAATTGATGTGCTTATGCTATGGGTTTAAGGATTACTATTGATGCGAATAAGTAGATTGAACATGTTGTTGCGAATAGTTTTTATCTATTGAAATCTGCGAATGACTTAATGTGCGAATGATGAAGTGATAATATGTTGTGGAAGTAATAATATGTTGTTTCTACAAGGGTAATGTCCATTGAAAGCATATCCTCAACTCTACTGCCGAAACTTGGTTCCTACAGCCCCCTTATCCATCTCGAGTGAGACTGCATTTGCTTTACAAGTGTTGCTGGAAAGGGTTATACCTTTCTAAGCCAGTGTGTAAGGGATTTTGGGTTGGTAGTTTGTTGACGACAGTGCGAAGTGAACCCCTATCGATAGTCTCTATGTCAACAGAAGTCCGTAGCGCGAGTCCTATAGTGCGTTGCTCACCAGCTCTATTTAAGCGCTCATCACCTAGTTGTGGAAACCTGGTTCCGCAGCCCCCCCATTGCTTTGCCTCGGGTGATACCTCAGTCTATTCGCAAATTGTTGCCGAAACAACCGGTGAAAAGTGGATTTGTTGGTTCCTCGGATTGCACAGAACCTGGGTCTTTCTAGAAAACCTCAAGAACAGTTAAGTAGCCAACAAATGGTTCCATTGCCACGCTTGAACTGGTGATGAGTACCGGCATTGAAAAATGGCATCTAGACATGAAAGAGATTTGTATTTGGTGCGACAAGACATAATGATATTTTGTGAGAAAGGAGAAGAGACATCCACATCTTTCTGACATAGATTGGTTAAATAAATACCTATGGAAAGATTTCCACAAAATTTTCAGGGAATCCTTTGGAAACGAGTTACACGAGTGGATGTCAATACTCGCGGAGTGAAAGAACTGTTTCCAAGGATGAGCACCTATCGAGTGGACCCCAGAGCTTATTCAGAGGCTGAAAGCAGTAGATAGTCCACCCTCGCGAGCAGTCGAATTTTGGGTTGACAGTATTCTCGAAGGCTTCGTGACATAGTTCGTTGTGGACACCTTGAAGTCCTACAATGAAACAAAAGCATAATTTTTCAATGGTGTTAGAGGTAAGTACCTCAAAAATCTGGTTTTATATATTAAAATGTTTTTAGCTGAGAAAGGATTTTTAAGAATGCAATAAAATTCCTAGAAGTTTCTAAATCTATAATGGTTAATAGCATATATAGTGATTCTGACAAAGATACACACAATTTGAGAAGTGGGAAAAGATATAAGTATACTACTAAGAAGACTTCCAGTGAACATGAAATCTGCATAGACATTGATTTAGAAGCTGAGCCTGATATCTAGACCGCACCTCCATCAGCCACCTATCAGCCTCTGACTCCGCAGAACCCCCCATTTGATAATACAAATGTTTGATGAAGTTGTTTCACTGAATTTGGTGCAGGTAAATTCACAATCGCTACGATCTTTGCAGGGTCAACCATCAAATCCTGTCTACAGACGATGTGTCCTAGTAGAATACTATTATATCTTGAAATGACACCTCTCCGTCCATGACGACACTTGCTTCCCTTGGTCGCATGACGACATTTCTTGAGATCAAGTTTCAGTCACACAACAGGACATTTGTGGATGGAGGAGTCATTTGGGACACTAAAAATGGTTGAAATTACCTCATTCTTGACCCATTTGATGTATATGACCCTTAGGAACATTTTTCCAAACTAAACCATCTCCTGAAAATGAGCAGAAAAGCCTGTTTTTGGCCATTTTTTAACATGAGCGCTGGTACACAGGCATGATAGTAGCATGTGTACCCTACTCTAGTGTACAATAGTAGTGCTCAAACCTTCTGAGCGCTACTGCACTGTGAAATAGTAGCGCTCAACCCTTCCTGTACGCTACTCCACTTTGAAATAGTAGCGTACACCCCTGTTTGGGTCAAAATCTCAAAATTTTGGGAAGTTAAGTTGGTTGGGGAACCTCCTACTCGGTTATAACTTCTTTTCCTCTCCTTCACTGATTATATAAGGAGGGTAGAAGGGCCATGTGAGGGGACCAAGTCTACAACATTGTTATGCTGGAGGAATGGAGACCCTCATCCCCCTCTCTTATGCTTAGTTTCTGATAAACCCTAGTACAGTTGCTTAGAGGCTGGGATCCTTGGAGAACAGAAGCAGGAGACCTTGAATCTAGGTTTCGTGAAGTGCCCAGCTTGAAGGAAGGTATAATCTTATGTACTTGCTTTCATTCATTAATAAAGATCAGATGTTCTTCTCTTTCCAAATATGAACTATTAATGTGTCTTATATTTGATTACAGTTTGCTTATAATCTGGTGTCTTCTTCTATCATGAATATCAGTCTTATGTATGTAGTCAAATGTATTTGAGATAGGTATCAAGTTGTTTTGCAAGTCTGGGCATTGCGACACTAGATAAGCTTTGAAGAGTGAGGGAGGCAAATCTAGGATCAACCATCTGAATAAGGTGCCTACATCTCTAAAACCTAATCTCTTCATTTATTTGTTGTACTTGCAAAATGCTTGTAAGTTTATCTTTATCACCGTAAGTTGGTAGTTTCTCTCGTGAACTATAGGTGCATTTTCCCCACAACAATACCATAAGGAACATAGAAAATACATTTCTTTAAGTTCAATGAAATTTGATGTTGTCTGCACTTAGCTAACATCATTCTTAGATTCTCAAAATGGTTTTTCAACAACCCAAAGATAGTCCAATAATCAAAATAAACCTCTAAGAACTTATGGATAAATTCCTTAAATGCAGCCACAAAAACTTTGGAAAATATGGCAGGTGGATTCTTCAAGCAAAAGGGAATAACTGTATACTGGTATGATCCCCATTCAGTAGAAAATGTTGTCTTGTGCCCATCTATTGGATCAATCCTGATATGATGATATCTAGAAAATCCATCAGTAAATGAATAGGCCTCATTTCCTCCAACATTATCTAATACTTCATCTATAAAAGGAGTAGGAAATGGATCATGTAGCGAAGCATCATTAAGCTTCCTTAGATCTACGCAGATTCTTATTTCACCTTTAGTCTTTTTGTCTTGGATAACCATCGGGCTTATCCATTCTGACTCTTCGACTGGTTTGTTGATCCCCGCATCAAGAATCTTTTCAATTTCTTCCTTAACTCATTCTTTGTATATGGGATTCAATCTATAAGGCCTCTGCTTAACGGACTTCGTGCTTGGCTTGAGAGGTATTTTCATAACTCCCAAGTCACCCAAGATGCCTTTCATTTTGGAAAAATTTGTCAGAAATAAATCTTGATACTCATGCAGAAGGTCGGAAATCTGCGTGACCATCGCATCATCCCAGTAATCTCTAATGGATGCGAACTTCAGCTCTTCACTTGTGCAAATGTTCACTTTTCTCGTCTTTACAGGGCTGCTCATATCTGGAATTTCAAGTGGAGGTCCCTCTACATTGCGCGCTCCCTTTGACTCTGGTATAATTATGTTGCGCGGATCCTCCTCATCACTCTCTTCTCGTTCTTCTTCATTTTCAGCGAGATTATAACACTAAAGGGTGTGTTCTATCATTCTTTCCCATTCTGGTTGTAGGTTCACAGGTACTTTGACATCTTCAAATATTTTTTCTTTGATTTATTCTAATGCCTCGTTTATGCTTGGGCATTCCTCTCTGAATATCCTTTCTTTGATAACTTGTAGAGCTTCGTTTATGCTTGGAATTTCATTTTCAAAGCTAAAAGTTCTCTGGAAGTTCACAGTCAACGTAGACCAATCTGTGGTTTCTTTGCGAAGCTCCATGTTTGTATACCAATCCTATGAAATCTACTATAGTGTGTGCACAAATAGATGAAGCCATTCTGTCTATGGTCTCTTTTCCCATGCTTGTGAACAAGTTCCTATGCGATCTCTCTGATCCGTCTGTCCATTACACTTTCCAAATGTCACTGAAACTTTCTCTGTGAATCTGATTTGCATCATATGTCTATACTGATCCCATGTGGTAAAAGTATGCTTATGCACAGCCCACCATCTGGAAGGTGTCTCGCACAGTGCTATATCTAATGCTGGTATGCGATGTTCGGCTGCCACTGATATAGTATATTCTTGAATAAATGAATAAACATTAGTCAAAACATCATAAGTGAGGATTGGACTTAACTCTGTTCCAATCCGGCGCAATGAATTTGTGATCTGTGCGCATATTCTTACAGATACTTCATGCATACGGCTTTGCTAATTTTCCAGTCCTGCGTCGGAGTCTGATACGCAAGAACTGTCACATCGCCAACTAAGTGCTCCATCCGCCGTAGGATTAATGTAGTCATCTTGATTCGCAGTCATCTTGTAAATGCGATCAAGGTCCTGTGCTATGGATTCTTCCTGAATCGGCTCATTGTATCTCTCTCCTTGTGAAGGGTCCAATGGTGCTATGACCTTGATATCCTGCCCTTCGAAGATCATCTTCTTGGTCTTTAGGTTTATTATTGCGAGGTTATCCGTCACCTAGTCTATACTTAACAGTGCTGGATAAGGCTGACTGTCATCGACAATTTCAATAACCTCGATGTTAGCACCAGATTCGTGCTAAGTGTTTTAGAGAGGTGAAAGAGTCCAGACCTATGAAAGAATGAACAAAATCTCATTTCCTTGAGCCACATGCCCAAAGAAGGTGAAAATCAAGCAAAGTTCAAGCATTGGCCCTTAAGACTAGGATGAAATAATGTTGAATAATGCTAAGGTTTACATCTCAATTGATCCACCCGCCACATCAGCACCTATGTCCCCAAATTTAATTTGCAAGAAGAAAATCCAGATTCGAAATTCAATGAAGGGCGGGCTTGTTTTTTTTACCTAAAAGGATTGTTTTAGTCATTGTTTTGCAGAAGCGGTCTCCACCAAAATGGGAGGACTTTCAAGAAACCGAGAGAGGTTTTTCTTCATAAAAAAGTCATCTACTGTAACGTCCCCTTCTCCATAGAACAACAGGGAAGGAAACATTAACAACATACCGGGCTTATGGCATATTTAGCCCCAATAATTTTTGCACATAAATTCCTAATATTTAAAACTTCTATATGCAGATTCGATTCAATATAAACACAGCGGAATTAAACAATACATCCGCACACAGTTTCATCATGCATTCAACATATAAACAACAGTCATTAATTAAAATGCTTGCAGGGCATAGAATTAACATCAAGAATACTTATCTCGAATTATAATGGCCCAAACGACTGGCTACGTGAGAGCAACGTTCCACCCAACCATAGATCTCTATCCAGTCTGTATTCTTTCAGCTGAGAGATCACCCCCGAGCTGGGCTGTGTATCCACTAAGGAGGAACTAGATGGCTCCCTCACAGTCAGGATTTCACTCAGACAACCATGCTAAGCCAACACCCAGTTGGGTTTTTCAAGCATGCAATGGGAAATGGAGAGGGATGCTAGTCCACTAAGCTCAATCCCAGAGCTAGTACACATCAAGCTAGACTCCAACGATCCCAGCCTCCATTCGAACATCCACACTTGGATTTCTCACAGCTTTGTTCAGCAATTGACCCAAATCCGTCACTGATTTTCTGGGCAGTTAAAACTGGGTTTTCCCATGGCTTTTGGGGTAGCTATTTCTCCCAAATTCGCCCCAAGGTTCCTACCAATGGATCCCCCATTGGATTCCTCTGTCCAATACCAAATCGGGACGTTTTTGGCTTCCCAAAACGTGGGTTTCCTTCAAGTCACGATTTCTGGTTTTCTCCTTGCTGGGAGCTCGTTTTTGGGTGGGCAAAAGATGTCCCATACTTCCACAATGGAATGGGGATAAGGATGGAGCAACCCCCAAGATGTAGAGTGACTTGTGGGACAAGTCAAAATAGCCCATACCTACCCATACGAATTTCAGGGCTGCCCATACTCCATCAAAGTCATGGGCTGAAATCTCAACCACTTCCTTACAATTGGCATTAATGTCACCTAAGGAAGTCAAATGGGTTCTCATAAAGACATATGGCAACCTATGGGTCACTCCCATAGCCCGCTCACCACTCCCTAGTGGATACACGTGGCCCCTTCTCATTCGTTGCCTCCGTAGCCAGCTTTGGACATTTTATATTGCCTGATGTTTATTTACATCCTATTACAATTTCCATGGCTTAAGAGCACATGGTATCAGAATATCAAATACTTGCCCTTTAAATAAAATTGGGCTTTCACTAGCGGGGCCTTGGCCTTGAGCTCCACGCTAGGAAAACATACATCACATGTACACTTATTTACATTAAAGACTCATATGTCCTAAGGGTCGAATTGGGGGTATTACATCTACAATAACCTCTCTCATCATTTACACAGGTGTTATGCTTTGGGAGAACCGAAAGGTTTTTCACGGGGTAATTTTCCGGTTTTCACGTTTTCTGCATGAGTCATCATTTTCCGGAGCAAATCCTAGCCAGCTGGAGGCGAATCTAAGGAAATGGAAAGAGGTTTTTCTTCAGCATGGACCAATATACAAAAACCTCTTTCATTTTTACACAACTATCATCGTTTGGGATATAAAGCTGTTGCACCGAGAAGCATTTTTCAGAAATTTGTGGCCAAAATTTGGCAAAATGTTGTTGTGGCTGACTCTCTGAGTTGTTGAATCTTCTGCACAGGTGTCTTTTCTGTTGTAACCATCCTCCATGGAAGCATCTTGACCCCGAGGTCCACGTAGATCTATAAATTGAATGTAATAGATGAAGAATAGGTTGGAAAATCAAGTGGCTGCGGCCTTGGGAGAGCTCTGCTCTGTTCTGAAACATTTTCTTGAAATAAATTGCAGTGATTGAAGCTAGTTTTAATGGCGAGATTCCTGTGTCATTCTCCTCACAGTCTGTTCATCTCCTTTCCCATGTGAATTTGTGTTTCTTTCATTGTTTATCCATTTTTGTGAATGCTTAATTCATGTTTGGTTCAGTGTAGTATTTGAATGGAATTCATAGAAATAATGCTCTGTTCAAGTCTTACCAGCACTCCATAATTGATTTCTACTAAAGTTGGCATAGGATTCATCCTTGTTAGATGCCCAATGCTGATGGACTATTTCTAATTTCTTCCTTATCATCAAATTAACAGCTCTTTGACTGTGAATGGCTGGCTGCCTTGCCTCAGTTTTGACATCCATAGAAGCAGCACTATATTTGTTTTAAGTTTCATGTTTTGACTCCATTGCCCAATAGTCTTATGATTTTCTCTCCAAACAATGTTTAAATCATCTTTGTTTCAAGCAGAAATCTGATCTTCTACATCTTTTTTGATTGAATATCTTGAATTGTTGAATGCTGGTATGTTTCTTCATTATTGACACTTTGATGATTTGTAGCTTTCTGTGAGTTAAAGAGAGAGCCCTCTCTGCTTGTGTTAAGTCAGAGACATAAGCCAAACACTGGTTAGTAGTTACCCAATATTACCCTCTCCACAACCTAGGGGTTCAGTTTTGGTGTTAACAAATTGGCGCCGCTGTCGGGGAGGAGATTGTTTCACAATCCCTAGGAGAATGACAAAGTTTAGATCTGAATGCTGATGGTGAATAACAGTCAGACATCAAGAAGGTTGTACATCATTCACCTGGTGACTCCACTCAGCAAAATTCTAGTATGAAGGTGACTCCACTGGGAAGATCAGTGACCTTATATCAGAATTGAGATGTTGAAGATCTCATGGCAAGTCCACATCACAGAAATCCAATGTTTTATTGTTTCGCAGGCTGGTCTCTTCAGTCTTAAATTAGAATTTGCAGCTCCAGTCTTTCAAGATGGCTGCATTATCAAGAAGGTATGCTCCTATGAACAGAGCTCACATCCCTGGTTTTCCAAATCCTATTCCTAAAGTAGATTGGAAAACCTGTTTACCTAAATTTAAAGATCAGAAAGCAGATGATGTTGCTGTTCATTTGCTTAAATTTCATATGCATATACATAAGCTTGGAATTGGATTGCCAAAAGACTGTTTGATGAAAATGTTTATGGCAACATTAGAAGAAAATGCAAAGTCATGGTATGAGGGATTACCATCAGCAAGTTTGTTTTCCCTGGAAGATTTTCACATAGCATTTCATGGGCATTTTAGAAATCAGTATCCCTCCTTGCTACTAGCTCAAGATTGTTGCATGCATGTTAAAGGTTTCATTGAAAATTTGGAAAACATGTATGGTAATGAGGAGGTTATGGATGGAGAGCTTTTAGAAATGTTGCATGAAAATCCCTTCCATGAAAAGGAAATGCAAAATAAGTGCCATGACACTCAAGACAATCCCAAGCAAATACTAGTTTCTTCTTTGGTTGAGGATGAAGAAGGACAACACACTGTTGAAAGTCATGTCCCCTTACCTAAATTCGATGAAAGTTTGCAGCTCTCTTGCCATTCTTTATATAACCAAGTTAGTGATGAAAGTATCTAATCAATTGTTGATGCAGGAGCATCGCGCTAAACTGGAACACGTCATAAGTTTTGATTTTTTTCTTTTGAGACAAAAAGTGATGTAATTGCCACCTATGCCAGCCTAAGCACGGTGACACGTAATCCTATTAACCTTCAAACCAATGCGTTGTAGGTTTTGAATTCTCGGGCCATTAAGGCATTGATGCTATTTATGACCGTGGTTGATTTTGAAAATGAAGGAACCCAGCGGGCTGTTGGAGCACGCTGCCTGATATATCAAAAAGAGATTTTCATTTTTCAGGAGCAGCAGGGGAGAACAGGAGAAAAAACCCCACAACCGTGGATAGCCTCTGAGCTAGCGGCCAGTTCTGAACCACTGTAACTCATTTTGTGGTTTGATTTGTGAATGGTCCTCTATGTCTGAGGCCATATATGTAACCAGAATGATGAATCCGATTTAACGAATAGCATATTTTTCCCTCTAGAAGTAGGTTCCAGGTCGAAGAGGGGAGTTCCTGCGTGCAGTACAGACTCAGATAGCGGCCGAGTGGTAGATCGAGGGTGCAGAGAGCATGGGACAGATCCTTGGGGAAGGATAAAGAGGGTTTCACCTGCCAACGCTGAAGGGGGTTGGAATCAGTGTGGTATCAGAGCCATTGGAAAGGTTCTGTGGAAGATTCGGAGAAGGTTTTGCAGGGAAAAACATGGGAGTGAGAATGCCACTGAGAAGAGAAAGACCAGGACCCGAAGTTCCAGTTTGGGGACGAGGAAGAAGAAGAGGAGAACCAGTTACAGAGGAGCAAATGAGAAGGCTGGAAGCAAGGATGGCAGCCATGGAAAGGAGAAACCCTGGTATGTTTGATATCAGTGACAATGAGGAAGAAGCACAGGAGGAAGTTGCAGAAGTTCCAAATGAAGAAACCAGAGCATGGAGGATGTTAATGGCAGCCAGCCATAAACCAAGACTGAAAGTCCCGATGTATGAAGGAAGCCTGGATGCAGAAGAATTGATAGACTGGATTGGTGTAGTGGAGAAATATTTTGACTTTGAGGAGGTAGAAGACAGGAAAAAGGTGAAATATGCAGCTACAAGATTGAAGGGATATGCATCCATATGGTGGGATGACCTGCAAGCACAGAGAGAAAGACAAGGGAAGAACAAAATCAAGAGGTGGGACAAGATGCTGGGTAAGATAAAAAACCAGTTTCTGCCCAAGGACTACCAGCTAACTCTCATAAGACAGCTGCAAAACCTGAGACAGAGAAGTATGTCGGTTAAGGAATACACTGAGGAATTCTACAAGCTGTGTATCAGATCAGGACAGAATCAGACTGATATTGAAAGAGTGGCAAAATATGTTAATGGGCTGAGATATGAAATCCAAGATGAGATAAGTTTGCTGAACCTTAGGGGTGTGGAAGAAGCTTACCAAGCAGCCACTAAAGTGGAGGAGAAGTTAGTAAGAAAACAAAATCAGAAAACTAGAGGAAGAGGAAATGCAGTGAGAGGTGGATGGTCTTCGAATAGGGGTGGAAGAACTCAAGACTACAGGAATGATGCAGGGTTTCAGAACAGAAATGTGAAGTCTCAAGGATATCAAGATGAGGCTGGAAGCTCAAGTAATCAGAACACTCAGAGAGGTGGATTTAGAGGAGGAAGGTTTAGCACAGCAGGAAGAGGGGAAAATAGAGTTATGAAGTGCTACACATGTGGACATCCTACACACAAGTCATACAATTTCCCAAAGAACCAGCGAGTTCAAAGAAGTGCACACATTGCAGAAGGTAGAATGGAATCCCATAAGGGAGGACAAAAAGATAATGCAGCAGAGGATGGAGAGAGTCTCATGTTAAAGAGAGTACTGGTTAATGCAGAAAAAGAATTGCAGGAGCCACCACAAAGAAAGAGCTTGTTCAGAGCTAGATGTAAAACTCAAGGAAAATGCTGCAAAGTTATCATAGACAGCGGGAGCACTGATAACCTAGTCTCTACTGAGATGGTGGAAAAGCTAGGATTGAAGAGAATGAAGCATCCTGCACCTTACAAAGTTTCTTGGCTATAGAAGGGACACCAAATCTTAGTGACTGAACAATGCAGAGTCGAATTCCATATTGGGGATTATAAGGATGAAGTGCTGTGCGACATCATGCCCATGGATGTTTTCCATATACTCCTAGGGAGGCCTTGGCAATATGATAGGAAAGCCATTCATGATGGAAGAAGGAACACCTATTCTGTGGAGAGGGATGGAGAAAGACAGAATTTGTTACCATTGCAGCCAGAGAAGGTTCAAGAGGCAGCAGAACCTAAAGTGTTGATGATGAGTGGAAAGGAGCTATTGCAAGAAGTTCAGAAGGAGGAAGAAATGCACTTTGCCATTGTTGGCAAACCCAAGGTAATCTCAAATACCCCAGCAATAGATGAACTGCCTCTAGAGATTAAAGATATGCTTAGTGAATTTGAAGAAATTGTGGTAGATGAATTTCCTAGTAAGCTATCACCAGTTAGAAGTATCAGTCATCACATTGATTTGATACCAGGAGCAAGCCTACCTAACAAAGAAGCATATAGGTTGACACCACAAGAAAATGAAGAAGTTAAAAATCAGGTTCAAGAATTGTTAGAGAAGGGTTTGGTGAAGGAGAGCTTAAGCCCATGTGCAGTACCTACTGTACTCAGCAAGAGGAAGGATGGAGGATGGAGAATGTGCACCGACTCCAGGGCTATCAACAAAATAAAAATCAGGTACAGATTTCCTTTGCCTAGAATGGATGATTTAATGGACTGTTTAAGTGGAGCAAAGTATTTTTCTAAGTTAGATTTGAAGAGTGGGTACCATCATATTAGGATTAGAGAGGGAGATGAGTGGAAAACAACATTTAAAACCAATGATGGGTTGTATGAGTGGTTAGTTATGCCTTTTGGGCTTACTAACGCACCTAGTACTTTTATGAGGTTGATGAATGAAGTCCTAAAAGATTTCACGGGGAAGTTTTTGATCGTGTACCTAGATGACATATTAATTTTTAGTCAAAGTAAAGAGGAACATTTGAAGCACCTTAGATTGGTATTGGAAACTTTACATAGAGAGAAGCTGTTGATAAATTTGAAGAAGTGTAGTTTTATGCAGAACGAATTGGTATATTTTGGATTTGTGAACTCGGGAAATGGACTAAGAATGGACCCGGAGAAAGTGCAGGCTATCTTGGATTGGCCTACTCCAAGTAGTGTATTTGAGGTGAGGAGTTTCCATGGTTTGGCAAATTTTTACAGAAAATTTATAAGGAATTTCAGTCAGATAAGTGCACCTATTATAGATACCATCAAAGGAAATAGGAAGCCATTTAAGTGGACGGAGGAAGCGGACAGAAATTTTAAAGTGCTGAAAAGGAAGGTTACTGAACAACCAGTGTTAGCTTTGCCGAATTTTGATAAGGTTTTTCAAGTTGAAACCGATGCTAGTGGAACTGCCATAGGAGCTGTCCTAACCCAGGAGAAGAGACCCATAGCATATTTCAGCGAGAAGTTGAATGAAGCTAAACAGAAATATTCTTCTTATGATAAAGAATTGTACGCTGTTGTTCAATCAATGAAAAAATGGAGACATTACCTTATGCCAAGGGAATTTGTTTTATATTCTGATAATCATGCACTGCAGTTCATTAACAGCCAGCCTAAGTTGAACCAAAGACATGCAAAATGGGTGGAGTTCATGCAGAATTTCACATTTGTAATCAAGCACACCAGTGGAAAGTCAAATAGAGTTGCGGACGCTCTAAGTAGAGTTAATCTGCTGTTAGAAGAGGTTAAAGTGAGCATTGTGGGATTTGAAGACATGAGGGAAGCCTATAAAGAAGATGAGGACTTTAAGGATATTTATGCAGCTTGTGTAAGCCCAATTACTTGTAACAGAAGTCAATGGCTGGAGTATACCTTACAAGAGGGTCTGCTGTTCAAAAACAGTAAGTTATGCATCCCAAATTGTTCGGTAAGAGAGAATATAATCAAGGAGAAGCATAGTGGCATCCTAGCTGGTCACTTTGGAGGGGATAAGACATTAGCCCAAGTCAATGCATTTTATTATTGGCCAGGTATGAGGAAGGACGTCACGAAGTTTGTGGAAAGATGTAGAGTATGCCAGCATGCAAAGGGAGGAAAGCAGAATGCAGGATTGTATCAGCCTTTGCCCATTCCTGACAGGCCATGGGATGCGGTTAGCATGGATTTTATTTTAGGACTGCCAAGAACTCAAAGAGGGAACGATTCAATTTATGTTGTGGTTGATAGATTCTCAAAGATGGCACATTTCATTGCTTGTAAGAAAACTACTGATGCTACCAATGTTGCAAACTTGTTCTTTTCTGAAGTTGTTAGATTGCATGGCTTACCATTAAGTATCGTGTCAGATAGAGATGTAAAGTTTGTGGGCCATTTCTGGAGGACATTATGGAAGAAACTGGGAACAAAGCTGGATTTTAGTTCAGCCTACCACCCACAGACAGATGGGCAGACAGAGGTAGTTAATAGGAGTCTTGGAAACATCTTAAGAAGTCTAGTGTATGAACATCCTAAGCAGTGGGACTTGGCACTTGCCCAAGCTGAGTTTGCCTATAACGACTCACCTAATAGAAGTACTGGAAGGAGCCCGTTTCAAATTGTTTATGGGATGCACCCAAGAGGTGTATATGAGCTTAGAAATCTGGAGAAACAAGAGTTTAGAAGTTCAGATGGAGAGGATTTTGCATCTGCAATCATAACTTACAGGAGAATGTTAAAAGAAAGCTGGAGGAAAGTGTAAGCAGGTATAAGCAGAAAGCTGATGAGAAGAGAAGGGAAGCGAATTTCCAAGTGGGAGATATGGTGATGGCGTACTTGAAGAAAGAAAGATTCCCAAGGGGAACTTACAACAAACTGAAACTCAGGAAGATTGGACCTTGCAAAATCTTAAGGAAATTATCTGCTAATGCATATGAGATTGATCTACCATCTGGGTATGGTATATCACCTATCTTCAATGTTGCAGATTTGTCTCTTTTTAAAGAAGCAGGAGAACAGGATGAGGAACGAGGACTTCCAGCTAGTGATGGACAGGTTGTGGATTGGCAAGAACAACTGCCTCAGCTGGAGCAGCCACAAGTTGAAGCAGTGCTGGACAGGAAAGTTACAAAAAAGACTAGAAGCAGGACCTATTATCAGTATTTAGTGAAGTGGAAAGGGAAGCCTGTTGAGGATGCTGTATGGATGACAGAAGCAAAGGTTCACCAGCATGGGACAGACCCTGAAGAACATGTGAAGAACTTCATTTTCTCTCCCCGGGAGGATGATGCAGGAGCATCGCGCTAAACTGGAACACGTCATAAGTTTTGATTTTTTTCTTTTGAGCCAAAAAGTGATGTAATTTCCACCTATGCCAGCCTAAGCACGGTGACACGTAATCCTATTAACCTTCAAACCAATGTGTTGTAGGTTTTGAATTCTCGGGCCATTAAGGCATTGATGCTATTTATGACGGTGGTTGATTTTGAAAATGAAGGAACCCAGTGGGCTGTTGGAGCACGCTGCCTGATATATCAAAAAGAGATTTTCATTTTTCAGGAGCAGCAGGGGAGAACAGGAGAAAAAACCCCACAGCCGTGGATAGCCTGTGAACTAGCGGCCAGTTCTGAACCACTGTAACTCGTTTTGTGGTTCGATTTGTGAATGGTCCTCTATGTCTGAGGCCATATATGTAACCAGAATGATGAATCCGATTTAACGAATAGCATATTTTGCCCTCTAGAAGTAGGTTCCAGGTCGAAGAGGGGAGTTCCTGCGTGCAGTACAGACTCAGATAGCGGCCGAGCGGTAGATCGAGGGTGCAGAGAGCGTGGGACAGAGCCTTGGGGAAGGATAAAGAGGGTTTCACCTGCCAACGCTGAAGGGGGTTGGCATCAATTGTCTCTACTCCTTGTCCATTTTATGATTTAGACATTGAAGACATAAATGCTATCTCGAATTCTTTTGAGAGTCAAGCTGAAATCCCTGTTGAATTAGGTGAAGAAGAATAAGTCATAGAAAAAGCTAGCTGTCATAACACTCATGAAAACTTTCAGAACGTAGTTTCTCTTTGGGCTAAAAGTGAGGATGGCAGTGGCCTTGATGTGGAACATGTGCAGCAGTTTTGTCAGATCTCATTTGATGAGAAAAAAACCATTCATCTCAGTCAAGTTCTGCTTCATGCCTTTCATTTTCAGAATTTTTGTGTCAAGAAGAATTTATTTCACTTGATTTTGTTGAAAAAAAAATGATGTTTCTGTTGGATTGCATGTAGAAGATCAAGTTCTAAATTCTGAGAATTATGATGAAGTTGCTGATATTTCACTTGAAAGTTGTCTGGAGAACTCCATTCAAGACTCCCTTAAAGAATGGGTGGATAATGTGCAAGAAAGTTTACAATTGGGGTAGCCCTGTCATGACAAACCAATAACAGAATTTTTTGAAAGATGTCATGCTTTTTATGACCCTGTAGGTGAATATGTGGAAAGGTTTTTCAATTTAAATTTGCAGCCATATTTTCACCTTGAAGATGAAAGGCCACATTGTTTTCCCAGGCTGCCATATCCTCTGTCATTGGATGATTTGAAGCATAGTGGAGGAGTCCAATTGTTCAACCATTTGCTTGATTGGCTTCATTGGCATTTCTGCATTATTTAATTGAGCAAAGAATTTGGCATCTTAGGGTAGGTAGGCAGTTTGAATAAGCTCACAATGAGCATCCTTTTCAACAGTTTTCTAAATGTACAGTGCAGTTTTGGGTTTTGGCTTCAATCCTTTTCAGTTTTCAGCATTTTCAGTTCAATTTTTAGTATGTGCAGTCAATCTTTAGCTTCAGAGTTCAGTTCAGAAAATTTTCAGTGTAGTTTCCAGCCAATGGTTGTATATTTGGGCCAAAACTTTGGCAAAAATGAGCAAAGGAAAAGAAAATTTGAAGAAAAAAGAGGAACGGAGCCTTCACAAAATTGGAAAAGGATTAATTTTTATAAAATAAAAATACAGGGCTAGGATGACCATCGCTCGTTTGGATTCTTCCGTAGGGACAAATGCCTACCACCAAGAAGCCCTTGGAGAGTGGATATTTCAATTCTAAAGAATGAATGGAATGAGGTTGAATTTCGCTGCTATAAGATGGGCAGGACTGCAGGCTCAATACAGGAAAAGCTATGTCGTCTCAGAACCTCTGCACTTTCAAAGCAAATGCTTTGGACAGAGTCGTAGAGACTGGCCATCATTTCAAGTTTGCACCGGATGAGGAAGGATATGCTTCAAAGGTTGCTAGATATCGTCGCCATGATGATGAAGAGGCAGCGGAGGCCGACAGCCTAGAACATGGGCGAATGCGATTAGATGCCGGATTATGTATCCAAGTTGGAGGACGGAGATGAAGAAAAATGTCAAAGCTTATGAAATACTTCTGGCTGGTGATGGGCAATGAATTGAAAATATAGAGGTTTTACACATGGTGCGACCCCTGCTAGCTCACTACATGGAAGAGAAGTTTGATAAAATGTGGATCATTCAGTCGATTGAATGTGTTACTACGGTTGTCGAGAAGTGGTCCAACATATGATGTTTCAATGCTAACTCCAGGACAGATCCGGCTGCCATATCGAGACAAGAATGAGATCAATGGCCCAGGTAAGTAGCGCTGATTTAACATGCACGTATCAATGCAATTCTCAAATCTCCGCAATTTTGGTATGGGCCTCACCTTTCAACGGCTACGATCTGGGCATGAGGGCGATCCATGGTTACAATCAATAGTGCAAATCTTACTTGTGCAGTGAAATGCAGGTCCAAAATTTGCACGGTGTAGTTAGCATTTGAAGAATAGTCCATCGGCAAATAAGATTACGTGAAAATTGATTTAATTTCTGAAGATTCTTTCCCCCAAGGGTGTTTCTCAATGGAGGCCAAAGCTTTGTTGGAAATCAAGTCATAGCGTCGGGATCATTAAGGAATGTAAAATCTGATAAGAATACATTCAAAGGATAGTTAATTTAATTGGTCATCCCCATGCTATTTCCGAAAGTCAAAGCAGCGATGTGTTTTACATTTCATAATCCTGGAGATGCCTGTGAGCTCAAGTATGCGGATTTCCCATCATTATTTTGAAGGAGCATCGATTTCTAGCTCAGGTGAATAAATGCCGATTGCACTATAATGCTGGGAAAAGCATGGTTAGAGAAAAATAAGATACAATAAAGTAGCAGTTGGTTGATCACTGAAGGAAGTGACAGAAATTAAAAACACCAAAGTGAGCATGCCGCCATAAATGATGGTCGATCCCCGTGCAAAGGAAGCACCGAAGCTCTGATGAGAGGAGGAAACCTACCTTCACACTAGTGTTCCATGGAGGTGGGCGATGGGAGAACACACGTAGCATTCCATTCATCAAGGGAAGTGACCCCAGTCATATGCTGAGAGAAGGCAGCTCCTACTTCCATCTCATCACGTGACTCAATCTGCTCACACATCAGATTCAATATATGCCAGAATTTCATAAGAGGATCTTATTCTTCTATGGTCAAAGTCTACAGTATATTTTATCTAAAATTGCAGTTTGTAGGAGATAGGAGATCAAAGATCGCACTTTTTGCTTCCAACAACAATGCTGGTTTGTTCCCAGAGTTTAGAAGGAGGTTTTAATCCATATTTGCCTCAGTTGCAGAAATTAGGTGAGTACTCATTGTGCAGAGCATGAGGTTGAGTTTTATGGGAAAATCTTAAGGAGAAAATCGCTCTTTCTCATAACAAGCATGATGCTATGTGTTGGATCGAGGGCAGAGTGAAGTATGGAATTGGCCTATTACACCAGTTTTTTTATTGTTATCCTTATCAAATTCACCAGAGCTACAAGTGATATCAAATCTAAGTCTTGATCAGTTTGTGAAAATAATTCCTCTCTTGTTACATCAACATTATCCAAGGAAAAACCCAGAGCTTCTTTAATCTGATTCTTCTCCACAATCGAAGATCATAGCAAATCTTTGAATTCATCTCTCTTATGGTCAGTCAAGAAGCACTCTCGAAGGGACAATGCCCAGTCTCTAATTGCATTAAAAGAGATTTCACTCAATCGCAAATAGAAAGAATATTCAGTAACCTAGATAACTGCTAATTGGTATCGACACAAGTGCCAGCTATGAAGAAAGTTGAATTCTGCGCTAGATGAATGAATTATAAATATGGTGCAGATGAAAGTGGTGGTTATTTTTGCAGCTCTTACAATAGGGGCCCGAAACTTTTTGTTGAATATCTAGTTGGGATGATTAGCATCAATATTTTAAAGCAAAGTATTAATGCGCAGATGTAGGGTTTCAGTAATCGGTGGCAGATTTGAAGGAAAGCTGGCCTCATTTCCTGCAATGATTCAAGGATATTTTTTTCATTTTCATTGTGAATGACTAAAGGCTCATCGTAATTAAGAAATCCGAAGGTTGTTTGCACACTTCCTATGTGCTCTCCAGGTTTGTGTTTCAAGTAGAATATCAGATGACAGCTACAGCAGAGCTAGTTTGTTTTCAGCAGAAGAGGTTGTTTCAGTAGCAGACGAGGCTCAGTTGCAAAATCAGAAGGGCTAGCAGGTTATAGAGTTCAAGAGCAGGCCAGGTTGCAGTTTTTAGTTGAAGTTGGGAGCCGCCCAATGGATTAGGCACTTGGTCTACGAGGTTCTTTGCTACCTCGTAGGGAGGATAGCATCCCCGGGTAGAGCCAGTTGTTAGCACCAGATTTGTGCTAAGTGTTTTAGAGTGGTGAAAGAGTCCAGACCTATGAAAGAATGAACAAAATCTCATTTCTTTGAGCCACATGCCCAAAGAAGGTGAAAATCAAGCAAAGTTCAAGCATTGGCCCCTAAGACTAGGATGAAATAATGCTGAATAATGCTAAGTTTTACATGTCAATTGATGCACCAACCACATCAGCACCAAAGTCCCCAAATTCAATTTGCAAGAAGAAAAGCCAAATTCGAAATTCAATGAAGAGCGGGCTTGTTTTTTTTACCTAAAATGGCTGTTTTAGTCATTGTTTTGTAGAAGGTGTCTCCGCCAAACCGGGAGTAATTTCAAGAAACAGAGAAATTTTTTTCTTCATAAAAAAATCATATACAATAACCTTTCTCAGAATTTGCACAGGTGTTATGGTTTGGGAAAACCGAAAGGTTTTTCACGGGGTAATTTTCCAGTTTTCACGTTTTCTGCGTGAGTCATCATTTTCCAAAGCAGATCCTGGCCAGCTGGAGGTGAATCTGAGGAAACAGAAAGAGGTTTTTCTTCAGAATGGACCAATCTACAAAAACCTCTTTCAAGTTTTACAAATCTATCACCATTTTGGATATATAGTTGTCGCACCGACAAGCATTTTTCAGTAGTCCGCGGCCAAAATTGGGCAAAATGTTGTTGTGGCCGACTCTCTGAGTTGTTGAATCTTTTGCAGAGGTGTCTTTTCTATTGTAACCATCCTCCATGGAAGCATCTCGACCCTGAGGTCCAAGTAGATCTATAAATTGAATGTAATAAATGAAGAGTAGGTTGGAAAATCAAGTGGATGAGGCCTTGGGAGGGCTCTGCTTTGTTCTGAAACATTTTCTTGAAATAAATTGCAGTGATTGAAGCTGGTTTTAATGGCTGAGATTCCTATGTCATTATCCTCACAGTCTATTCATCTCCTTTCCCATGTGAATTTGTGTTTCTTTCATTGTTTATCCATTTTTGTGAATGCTTAATTTGTGTTTGGTTTAGTGTAGTATTTGAATGGAATTCATAGAAATAATGCTCTGTTCAAGTCTTACCAAGCACTCCACAATTGATTTCTGCTAAATTTTGCATAGGATTCATCCTTGTTAGATGCCCAATGCTGATGGACTGTTTCTAATTTCTTCCTTATCATCAAATTAACAGCTCTTTGACTGTGAATGGCTGGTTGCCTTGCCTCAGTTTTGACATCCATAGCAGCAGCACTGTATTTTTTTTAAGTTTCATGTTTTGACTCCATTGCCCAATAGTCTTATGATTTTCTCTCCAAACAATGTTTAAATCATCTTTGTTTCAAGCAGAAATCTGATCTTCTGCATCTGTTTTGATTAAATGTCTTGAATTGTTGAATGCTGGTCTGTTTCTTCATTATTGACAGTTTGATGATTTCCAACTTTCTGTGAGTTAAAGAGAGAGCCCTCTCTGCTTGTGTTAGGTCAGAGACATAAGCCAAAGACTGGTTAGTAGTTACCTAGGATTACCCTCTCCACAACCTAGGGGGTCAGTTTTGGTGTTAACACTCAAAGTATGCATGACTTCGCACTCCATCGATGTCAACAATAATATTAGCTAATCTCCCAAAAGTATGACTTCTGATTGGTTGTCCAATATCAACTATATGGGTGACCATGAAAACTTTAGTCTAACCATCTGCTGCCATGTCTGCTTAGTCAAGACATTTACCTCTAATCGTAAGTCAAGGATGATCTCATCCATCTCATAATCTCCTATCTGCACACCGAGCCTCATTTCTCTTCTTGTTCTTTTATGGATCTTGATGTGATGAACTGTGCTCTGGGCAGTATCCATCTCATTGCGTGGTTAATATTGGATTAACAATTTTTCTAATTCCACTATAGCGTCTGTGCTCTTCAATAATTTCATGCAGCTCTATTGGAACTGCGCAATAGAAGTGCATGTCTCTGTTGCGGTGCACATTTTGTCATAAGCTGCTGCCATATCCTCCATATGCGGTATTTCACTTCGCAACTGGATTCTTGGTGACATAGGTGCTGGCTCTTTGAAGATGTCCCATGCTTCTTCAAATACTTCTTTGTTCTTATCCAGATTAAAAACAAGTGTTTTCCCATTAGCTTTTCTGATCCAGACCGCTTCAGTAGGGGTCTGCTTAGTTTCAAAATATCTAGAAGTCAAAGCTTCTGCTTTCCTATCTCTTCCTATTGCAACGCGACTTCACATCACAACATTAATACTTGGATCTCCAGTCCTTTTCTTTGTTGCGATCAACTGAATATTCGGGTTAGGTACGTCTTTCTTTCTTTTCTGCATCTCTGCTACTAATACTGGGCATGCCTCAATAACATGATCAAAAGATTTACAATAATTGCAGGTAGTACATGCATTTGTACAATCTCTAGATAATTGACTTGGCTGGCCACAGTTATAAAAGATCATCTGGCCTCTTCCTCTTCCTTGTCCTAGGCCAGTATTTCTTCCTCTTCCACGGTTTCCTCCACAGCCTCTGTATGCGCCTTAATCATACCGCGCGTTATCCTTGTTCTACGAAGTTTCTTCTTGGACTCTGTATACTCCACCACCACATATGTCCTCTAGATCCTGCTTTCTTTCCATCATGAGCTCATATGCTATGCAGTTGGAATCGTTATGTCCAGCGGATTTAAAGAATGTGCAATATAAATTCTTAGGTGTTTGCACATATTTATGGATTAAGTAACAATCTTCTGGACGGTGTCCTCTAGTTCTACAGATCTCACACCATGGTGCTTGGTTCTGGTTCAGTGGATTTGGTGCTCCACTATTAAGATATTCTCAAAACAAAGGACAGTTCTACCTGGTGTGTCCTTCTCCCTTGCATCCTGTACACCATATTTATTGTCTTTTTTCTTTCCCCATCTTTGTGTCCTGCAACTATAATGTCAGGGTAGCTAGCTGGGTCTGGATCTGAGACATTCCAGTGCTAGTCCCTCCTATGGGTGAAGCTTCTAATTTCATCGATCTCCAAGGCTTCTGCCTACGAAGCCACCTTCTATTGCATAAATGGAAATCTGATATGGGGTAACAATGCGGCTATGAACCACTCTTGGTGTTGTTGCGGTGCTATGACAAAACTGACCTAGTCTAACAATGTTTTAAAATTCTAGTCAAATTCCCAGACTGTCTAATTAGGTTTTTTCTTAATTTCCTTTAATTCTATTATACATTGGGATTCTGACTTTGGTTTCTTGAACTCTCTCAATAGTGCAACTTTAATCTCCACTGAGGTTCTATTTTGTCCCTGAGAATACTTCATGAACCAGTTTAAGGCTCTATCCCTGAATGTAGTGACGAGCTGAGCTTACTTCACAGCATCATCGTGAACTTGCTTGACACTCCACACGGCTTCACATAGAAACCAATATTGCTCAGGGTCTGCTAGACCCGTTCCCTTAAATATCGATAGCTTGATATCGTCAATCATTCTCCTTCTAGGTGGTACAATATTCTACATAGTGGTATGAGTGGTCTTAGGGATATTACTACACTGAATGTTCTGAATCAGGATATTCAGAGTTGGAATGTTCTGAGTCGGGATATTCTGAGTTGGAATGTTATGAGTCGGGATGGTTTGAGTGCACACTGCCGCGGTGTTACTGGTATTGACGTTCTGCGAATTTGGAATATTAACAACTAGAGGGTTCTGAACTGGTGGACTCTGTGAAATGGGAGGTGTGGTATTGTCAACTGGGGGGTTCTGCGGAGTTGGAGGTTGATAGGTAGTTGATGGAGGTGTTGTCTGGCTATCAGGCTCAACTTCTAGATCAATGTCCATGCGGAGTTCATGTTCTCTAGGGTTCTTCCGAGTGGTATACATATATCGTTTCCAACTTCTCAAGTTGTGTGTATCTTCGTTAGAGTCACTATATATGCTATTGACCATTACAGATTCAAAAACTTCTAGGAATTTCACTGCATTCTTAAAACACCTTTCTCAATTAAACACATTTTAATATATAAACTCAAATTGTTGAGGTACTTACCTCTAAAACCTTTGAAAAATTATGCCTCGGCCACGCTATAGGACTTCAAGGTGTCCCCAACGAACTCTGTCACAAAGCCTTCTAGTATACTATCAACCCAAAAGTCTGCTGCTCATGATAGTGGACTATCTACTGCTTTGAGCCTCTGAATAAGCTCTGGGGTGCACTCTGTAGGTGCTCCTTCTTGGAAATAGTTCTTTCACTCTGTGAGTCTTAATAACCACTCGTGTAACTCGTTTGCAAAGGATTTCCAGAAAATTTCATGAATATCCTTCCATAGGTGTTTATTTAACCAATCTACGTCAGAAAGATGCAGTCTGAGTGCGCACTCCCGCGGTGTTACTGGTATTGACGTTCTGCGGATTTGGAATATTAACAACTAGAGGGTTCTGAACTGGTGGACTCTGTGAAATGGGAGGTGTGGTATTGTCAACTGGGGGGTTCTGCGGAGTTGGAGGTTGATAGGTAGTTGATGGAGGTCTTGTCTGGCTATCAGGCTCAACTTCTAGATCAATGTCCATGCGGAGTTCATGTTCTCTAGGGTTCTTCCGAGTGGTATACATATATCCTTTCCAACTTCTCAAGTTGTGTGTATCTTCGTTAGAGTCACTATATATGCTATTGACCATTACAGATTCAAAAACTTCTAGGAATTTCACTGCATTCTTAAAACACCTTTCTCAATTAAACACATTTTAATATATAAACTCAAATTGTTGAGGTACTTACCTCTAAAACCTTTGAAAAATTATGCCTTGGCCACGCTATAGGACTTCAAGATGTCCCCAACGAACTCTGTCACAAAGCCTTCTAGTATACTGTCAATCCAAAAGTCTGCTGCTCATGATAGTGGACTATCTACTGCTTTGAGCCTCTGAATAAGCTCTGGGGTGCACTCTGTAGGTGCTCCTTCTTGGAAATAGTTCTTTCACTCTGTGAATCTTGATAACCACTCGTGTAACTCGTTTGCAAAGGATTTCCAGAAAATTTCATGAATATCCTTCCATAGGTGTTTATTTAACCAATCTACGTCAGAAAGATGCAGATGTCTGTTCTCCTTTCTGGCAAAATCTCTCTCTGTCTTGTTGCACCAGCTCCAAATCTTTTTCTTGTCTAGATGCCAATTTTCAATGCAGGTACTCATAACCAGTTCAAGAGCAGCAACATAACCATTTGTTGGTTTCTTATACTGTTCTTGAGGTTTTCTAGAAAGACATCGCTTCTGCGCGGTTCGAGGATCCAACAAAACCCCTTTTCACTGGCCCTTTCGGCAACAATCTATGAGCAGACTGAGGTCTCACTCGAGGTGAAGAAATGGGGGGGCTGCAGAATCAGGTTTCCACAACAAGGTGACGAGTGCTTAAATAGAGCTAGCGAGCAACACGCTATAGGACTCGCGCTGCGGATTTCAGACTGCACGAAGTTCACCTCCTAATGGGTAACACTTAGACTATCACGCATTCAAGGACTACGCGATGAGGGATGTTTTTCGATGATAGGACAACGTAATGGTGGTCTGCGCTTCCTCCCAACACTTATGCAACTTCACTAGACTTTACTTAGTGTAAAAAGAAGCATTCAACAACAAATTAGCCTGCAACCCTTGCGAACTTATACACTATAACAGACAAAAATCTGACTGCGCACTTCCGGTGCTGCGCTAAGTGTTTATCTGATTAATTCATGCATTCATCTGACTGCGAAATATTGGTGCATCCGACATTCATTCATACATGTGGTTACTTCAAATATTATTCCCATCCTTATCCTTATGGTGAATACATATAAAAGCAAGAACACATGAACTCATAAACATAATCTTAACCATTCACATAAGCAAATACACATAAAACGATGCATAATCAATCACATAACACAGAATTTAACATGGTTCACCCCCAGTATGGGAGCTATGTCCACATGAACTATTGTTGTATTATCTTTGGGAAGGGTACAACAGTTCCAGTCTGTGAACTCAGCTGCAGACTCTCTTCTCTCTCAATAGGTATCGATGAACACAGCTGCATCCTTTTACAATAACATTCAACAATGCAAAACAAGTATTATTCAAGATTTAGCAATTCACAATTAACCCTTTCCCTTACAGAATGTGCCCTTTTATAGATCGTGCCTATAGGTCACGTCTTTACAATGCTTAGGCCAAAAACCCTAACGTTATCCACAATTGTCATGGTTTCTATGCTAACCAGGACTACAAGGCTTTGATAGCGACTTCTCCATCGTGGCCATCCTTCTGTGTGTGGTCAGGTCGGTTTCAGCCCCCCCTGTCGAGTGCATGCCGACAGGTCACTTTAACCCCATCGTTCCTTCTCTACTTTCTTTGTGCAGATAGTTCACGTCATGCTACCTCTGCTCGTGTGACTGGTCGCTTTCCTTCCGCACCACTTCATACCCACCTGCTGGGAATCATGGCGTACTTTGAAAAAATAGGTCGCTTTCGCAGCTCGACCTTCCCTTACATTCTTTA
This sequence comes from Larix kaempferi, assembly GCA_027924585.1. Classification (NCBI taxonomy): domain Eukaryota; kingdom Viridiplantae; phylum Streptophyta; class Pinopsida; order Pinales; family Pinaceae; genus Larix; species Larix kaempferi. The sequence goes on along the minus strand of BSBM01001596.1, from coordinate 723,748 downwards.
CCCAAAATAGGTTCTCTACCGACACATCGCGGTGCTACTACTTCACAGAACTAGCGCTAAACTACGCGGTTCCTACCCTGCTGATATTGCACTGCGCTCAACTTCACAGCTCCTCAAAACTGTCTTGCCAAAACTGCCTTCATTTGAGTTGTGCTATAACTTAGCAACTCCAAAACTGTCTTTCTTCAAAAATGTCTTAATTGGGCCAGACCCAACAGGATGCCACACCTATTTTCTTAATAAACCAACACTCTTTATGGGAGCCCCTTTAACACAAAATTTAGTATAGGGACTCAACTTTTAGTTGATCCCACATCACATGTTCTTCTTATTGAAAATGGCCTACTTGGAGCTCTTGATTCTATGGCACGAGTTAATGGAGTAGCGGTGTCATCTTACCTATTTAAATTTTGAGAATAGGTAAAGGGATTTATGCCCCTCATGCCTCAAAACATTTTCTTTAACCAATAAAACTCACACGTGATCTCCAACTATCCCTGGGGAAAGTTTGGAGGAAACGAATTACAAGATGGTTCGATTAGATTGTACCATTTCCAACATTGACACTAAGGCCTCATACATAAATAGTGGTATGTTTTCAATGTTAGTGATGGGTATTAACTCCATTGAATATGCTGACACTAATATGTCCAATTATTCATTGAAAAGTTACGTATGAAGTGTTTGTTCACCTATTTTTTCCTTGGGGTGGACAAGGACACTTTAATTGGTGACCCTGTTGTAGGTACAAAAGATCCCATGTTTTCTTGAAAACATAGGAGCCCCAAATTTTTATATGCAAAGGTAATGATTAAATTCCATGGTCATTTTGGGGTTTTCATCATGTTTTCATTACTTTGCTCTGATTTGATTAAGTTAGCAATTTTCCCTTTGGAAAATTCCCTTGATTTTGTGTCTTTTTGTGAGTTGCAGAAGGCTTTGGTTTTCCTAAAAATTAACTCGTTCCGCAACCCGCAATCCACAATGCGGATTGCGGAAGCTTGGTTTTTTCAATTTCAAAACATATTTGTTCCGTAACCCGCAATGCGGATTGCGAATGCGGAGTTGTTTTTCCAATAGTTACGGTTGTTTGCACCCACAACTTGCAACCCACCGTGCGGATTGTGGGAACACCTTTTAATTAGTTTTGCACGTTGTGATTCTATAACCTGCAACCCGCATTTACAGATTGTGGATTGCGGAAGATGTTTAAATAATAAAGCTCGCATTTTGTGTTTTCGCAACCCGCAATGGCGGATTGCGGATTGCAGAAACCTTTGGTTTGTTAATGTGTAGATTTGTGATCCCACAACCCGCAATTGCAGATTGCAGGATTGCGGGAAGTATGTATATATTTTCAAAATAAACTCCAGCAACTTGTCTCCCGCATCCCAATTTTGAAAATTACCTACTACGTGGATTTTACTATGAATTATTACCAGAGGTCATTTTCTTCCATTTCTCAGTTAATACAGGTTGGTTTCACCTCATTTTCGTTTTTGATTGTTTATGGTTTTGTTATTTTTCACTTATTTTTTATTTGTGTTCATCTATTTATCAGAAACATCCAGTTTTTCAAACATGTCTTGCAACACTCGCTCCAAAACAGTTCAGAAACACTTGTTGAACAAAGACCCAAACTTCGACATTCTTACCAACACTAGCGACAAGGTTTCTGAAACTTACCAGATTGATTGGTCCAAAATGTACTCTATATTTGATAATGATGACTTATCTGATATCCAGAATGACCTCCATGCTTATGAAAAAATTAGGAATTCACAGCTCCATGCCATAGCTTCCAGACCTGCTATTCTTCCTTATACGGGCACTATTAAGTGGATTATCACCCATGCCAACCCTAAGGATCTCTCTTTTAATGACAGCGCAACGACTCAATTGGCTACTTTCTGTCCCGAGGTTTTCACCAGAGCTTATGCCCCGAAACCGACCATTCAACCCCTTAATGTTGCATTCCTAGATTCTGCCAAGACTAGGTATAAATTTGATGAAATGGTGAAGTCCTGGATGAAGAAACCGGCAATTTTCATGCCTATGGCTGATAATTCATACTTGGTTTTGCGGTTCAAGGAACCCTACTCCCTTCTGGGAACCATGTTATGTAGGCTTTATGGTCTCCCAAATTCTTCAGTGTTCAAAGTAGAATGGGCACCTATAGCTCATCATATCCTCACAACTGGGGACTCATTCCCTTGGGCATTCATCTTATTAGCAAAATTAAAGACTGCAATTGAAAGATATCAGAAAAAACCAAAGAAGCCCAATTTCTTATACTCTTCCTATGTGATTGATGTCTTCTGTTCAGAGTTCCAATGCCCTTCGATGGGATGGAATTGGACCTTAGATGCACCCCCAGTTCAGATTTACTGCTCAGCCTTATGGGAAAGCAACTTTGTCCCTTTGATTTATGACATCTATGACCATTTCTTTGGTGCAATTTACCAACATATTTTTAGGGAAGATGCCCCTGCCTTTTCCCGCGATGCCAAGAATATCATCCCTACCCTTGGTGATTGGTATGTGGGGGAAGCTTTTGCTTACATCAGAGTTTGTGGAAGCAACACAGTTCATCTGCTACCAAGAGTGGTCCCAGACAGACTATTGTTGGAGGATATATTGTTGAGATATTGTAACGTCAAAGAATATTATATTTGTACTTTATTATTCTGGAGATGATTCATTCCTCCGTGAAGATCTTATTGTATATCCGAAGATGTTTATTCCTCCGTCGGAATGTGGTAACTTGGGTTATTAGACTTCCCTAGTGGGGGTCGGCCCTATATGCGTTATGTGGGTCAAAGGGTTATTAGACCACCCTAAAGGGGTCGGACCAGTCAGTTGTAGTGGGGTATTTAACCCATTGGTTAAATACGAGCCTACATGACTTGTGTAAAAGACAAGTCGGAGTAGTGTATAAATAGAGAAGGTGTATTCCTCATTTTACACACACTCACTCACTTGAGAGTAGCGCACTTGTGGAGGAGAGGTGTGCTATGGTGGAGGAGGAGTTCATGTCTTTGGTTTGCATCTTTGTATATTGCTGGTAATCTATATTGAGGAAGCTTTGCTGGGTTTTCTACCCCATGAGGGTTTCCCAGGATAAATCTGTGTCTCTTGTGTTTATGCTGTGCTTGTTGTTTCTTCAGTGATCCTGTATATGCTATTATTGTGAAATGGAATGCAATGCTGCTATTTTTTGTCTTAGCATATTAAATCTTAACATAGTATCAGAGCTAACCTGAAGGAATGCAATGTATGGCACTTACAACACTTGCTTCACTTGCGACAATTTGAAGGGTTGGGTTTTACATAGCAAAAACCAGTCATCGTGGAACTTTCAGTATAAATCCATTTATGCGAAGGTTCAGGATCTGAAAAGTTTACAAGTTGTAGATAACATCCCCAGGTACCTTATGTCCAAAGGGAACCCTCAGATTCGTTGTACTTTGTGAGTTATGATAAGTACAAGTTAGGGTTTCTGCCTCTTCCAGATCTCAGTCAAAATCAGGTGACCTAGGAAAAAAGGTGATAACTTGGGCTAGGAAGCTCCAAATGCAATTTCGTAAAAATTTAAAGGTAGTATATAGAATTTACTATCTTAGAAAACTTTTTCAAAGGATGAATATGAACCAGTGACACGTGGAATGCCGTACAAGTTCGCTCTCCTGTTTTATCCCATAAACAGGTCATGTTGCGACACTTGGCATAACTCTCTCTCAGAAAATACAATTGAGGTCAGACCTATCGGGATGGAAATATGACAGGTCAGGCTACCACAAAAAAAAAATTTCAGACCCTATGGAGCGAAAAGTTTGGAGTTACAGCAGAAACAATCAGGTACATATTTATGTCAAAACAGAATTATTTTTGGAGCACCTTCATTCATGGCTTCCGGAATTTAGGGTTTCGGAGAAAGTTAGATTTTTTGGAATCGGAATCCACGGCTGAATGCTACTCAGGAAAATCGAAATTTAGATTCCAAGATCAAATTTTTTGGTTGGGTAGAAGACCGGGCTTGATCAAACCCCAGTTCGGGATTTTGATCGGAAAGATGGAAAATTAGGGCTTCAGCAAAAGTTGGAATTTTTTAAGTCTGTAACCACGGCTGGAAACTCCTCAGAAAAATAAGAGTTTAGAGCCTTGGATCAAATTTTTTGATTGGGTAGAAGGGTGGGATTCATCAAACCCTAGTTCAAGATCCTGTCTAGAAGATCCAGAAGTTTCGAAGGCAATTTTGAGGGGTCAAATTTTGGAGATTTCAAAATTGAAGTATGCTAGTTTGATCAGCTCGGCAAGACACATCCTTCCATCCATTCAGAAGTGTGAAAGTCAAAGATTGAATTTTTAGGGTTTCTCTAACGAACCCTAATCAAGCTCCAGATCAAGTTTCAGGGGGAGTTAAGGCTAAGGCCTTACATAAGAAGACTACAAGAAGTCTCGACAAGTATGACTTAAGGAGATATAGGTATGTCTTGAAATCTGATTCTTGATTAAGTTCATAATATGTTTGTCCTCATATTATTCAGGTCAGTACAATCTCGATTAATGTTAGAATTGTCTTATCACCCTAGTAACAGTATGAATGCATGTGAATGATAGAAGACATTCATTGTTTAGGGATATATGATTGTACTAATGCAATGTGGTATTGTATGAGGTTGATGTTGTGTGCTAACAAGATACAGGTACATCACGAAAGACAAATCAAGTTCCATGATCATGATAACATGAAGACAAAGACTCATCCACAATCTTTGATCACATAGAAGTTCTACTTACAAGGTATGTATGACTTTGTTCTATTATGCTTAACCTATGAGATATGCAGGTTCCAGCATAGGATATCTAAATCATTGAAGAGAACAAAGAAGATATTGATTAGGTATGCTAGACATAACTAAGTAGGTATATTAATCCAGGTATGTTTTTCTATGTCATGTTAGAATCTTACCTTGTGTTAGGATCCCTTATATAAGTATACCTGGTATGATTGGTTATTCTTATTCATAAAGTTAGTAATCAAGGGTTTATGCATATTATGTCTCTTATCTTGATTGATGATTTAACTAACCAGAAGAGTCCCATGATCAAACAAAAATATGCATGAGTAAAAGAAGACTTCCCTGAAACCCTGAATACTAATGATCATGACTATACATATTCAAGATTATTTAGAATTATAATCTTTTTGATAATATTGAGAATATACTAATGAATGTATGCTTGTGTATGAGATCATGAGGATGACACTAGTGCACACTTGAGCATGCACAGTGGTACAGAATGAATAGAAGTTCAAAAGACATATAGAAGATCAACCGGGAGGCAACCACACAAACATAAAAGATAAGTATTTGAGTTTTTATTTCAAATAGTAAATGATATTGCTTGTATGCATATTTGTATTCCTAGAATATATCATGCTAAGTGTAAACATTCATAGAGCATTGAACAATATACTAATATGCATATGATTGGTAAGTTGGACAAGCATTCCATTATTGCTTGTCTAGAATGAAACCTCTTTGCTGACATGCTGAGAGCTGTGCACACTCTCGATAGTATGTTCTGGTAGAGATGGAAGGCATCTAGATAGCCACTGTATGCATACAGGATATGGAAAAGTGTTGTGCCAAAGTATTGGTCAAGATAGTTGCATAACTATGTAAATGATATCTGTATGCATAATAGGTTATCATGTCAACATGATTTCATGATTATGAAGTATTACTAATCATGTACTAATTTTGTTTTGTAGGAAAGATCATGAAGAATGATGAACATCGAACAAGTGATGGATGTTCAACAAGAAGATTTACAAATCAAACAAAATATAGAAGGCTCATGGCTAGAAGATTCTCTTAGAAAGAGGAAGAGAATCATGAAAAGATGTTTGCTCCAAGTGGATAGATAAGACCATTCTCTTAATGGTGTAATTAAAGAAGAAGTGTGAATCAGGTTTTGTATGGGTACCCAGGATTGTTGGTCAATTGATGAGCTTAATGATCATCATGGGTGATGTGGATCTCAACCTTTGCTACAACGTTGAATATGGCTTCTATACACAGATGACATGAATGCAAGAGGGAACTCACTACAGAGTTTGAATGATATTGAGGCTCATATCAGCAGACCCATCTGATGAGAGATGGAACATATAGATATGCAGAAGATCACTCAATGCAGAGTGTGAATGATGGAAAATTGACAGCTTCTTGACAAAGCTTGGGCTTTACCAGAATTAAAGTTGATCCTAACCTTTACCTTAAGGTTGTGGATGATGAACCTTTCATACCATTATTGTATGACGATGATCTCTTTCTGACAAGGAATGAGAAACAGGTCATGAAAAGAAAGAAGAAGATGGCTGTAGAAATGAAAATGAAAGATCTCAGATTGATGCATTACTTCCTAGGTCTGGAAGTATGGAAAGGATCAAAAGGAATCTTTCTCAACCAAGGAAAGTATGCTGAGAAATATTAAAAGGACTTGATGTGTTGGAATGGCCACTCTCATGGATTCCAACTTGAAGTTGTTAGCAGATGAATCATCAGAGTTAGTGGATATAACTCTGTACAGACAAATTATTGAGTCATTGATGTGTCTAACAAATACTAGGTCAGATATATGCTTTGTTGTGAACACCTTGAGTCAGTATCTAGTGGAAACTAGATGTGTTCACCTGTTAGTTGCAAAGCATGTGATGAGGTACCTAAAGGATACAATAGACTTTGATCTATGTTATCTTGGAGATCATGACTTCATATGGCTACACAGATGTTGATTGAGCAGAAAGTGTATCAGACAAGAAGAGCACATCGAGAAGATGTTATTGTCTGGGATCAACCATGATCTTGTGGTTTAGCAGGAAGCAGTCTAGTGTGGCTCTCAGCACAAGCGGAATATATGGCTGCTTGATTTGCTAGTTGTGAAGAAGTATGGCTTCAATATTGTTTGACTTAGAGATAGACCCAACTGTGATCCTATGTGACAAACAAAGTTGTACCAAAATGATAGAGAATCCAGTCTTCCATGATAAGTCAAAGCACATAGAGATCTGACATTTCTATATACAAGATATGGTGCAGAAAGGAATTAAAGTTTGAATTTGTAACAAGTTACCAATGTACTAACCAAACCTCTACCTCAAGTAAAGCTTTCCGAGACAAACTTAATATAGTTTAGAAGGACCCTCCTCGAAAGGGGGAGTGATGTGGTCACTTATGATGAGATTGCCTACATCGACAGAGAGATCGATGATGTGGATACATATATTGGTGATGCCGACAGAAAGGTTGGTGGATGGTCCTTAGACAGGGTCTAAGGTGAGAAGCGGGATTGTATCATCCTTGAACACATGTTCTAAAGAGAGCCATAGATGTATGTCTTCGAGAATGAAGTCCTTGGTGGATATGTGAGGATTGAATCATCCTTGGATTTCAGTCCTAAACTGAGCCGTAGACAGATGTCTCCGAGAAAGAAGAGGGATTTTATCATCCTTGAACACATGTTCTAAAGAGAGCCGTAGACGTATGTCTTCGAGAATGAAGTCCTTGGTGGACATGTGAGGATTGAATCATCCTTGGATTTCAGTCCTAAAGTGAGCCATAGATAGATGTCTCCGAGAAAGAAGAGGGATTGTATCATCCTTGAACACATGTTCTAAAGAGAGCCGTAGACATATGTCTTCGAGAATGAAGTCCTTGGTGGACATGTGAGGATTGAATCATCCTTGGATTTCAGTCCTAAAGTGAGCTGTAGACAGATGCCTCCGAGAAAGAAGAGGGATTGTATCATCCTTGAACACATGTTCTAAAGAGAGCCGTAGACGTATGTCTTCGAGAATGAATTCCTTGGTGGACATGTGAGGATTGGATCATCCCTGGACTTCAATCCTAAAGAGATCCGTAGACAAGATGTCTCCGAGAATGAAGTCCTGAATGAACAGGTGGGGGATTGTATCTTCCCCGGACTTCGGTCCCAGAATTGAGCCGTAGACTGGGTCTCCGATAATGAAGTCCTGAATAAACAGGTAGGGGATTGTATCTTCCTTGGACTTAGGTCCTATAATTGATCCGTAGACTGATGTATCCAAGAGTTGAAGATAGGACTGCATCGTCCCTGGACCTCGGTTCAAAATGTACGTGAGAGGACTGCATCGTCCATGAACTGGGTTCAAAATGTACGTGATGGGATTGCATCATCCCTAGACATGAGACTTGTCTTAAAGGTACGTGTGAGGACTGCATCGTCCATGAAATGGGTTCAAAATGTACGTGATGGGATTGCTTCATCCCTAGACATGAGACTTGTCTTAAAGGTACGTGTGAGGACTGCATCGTCCATGAACTGGGTTCAAAATGTACGTGATGGGATTGCGTTGTCCCTAGACATGATACTTGTCTTAAAGTGATAAGCACTGATCATCCTGGAACTTGATCTGGATTGTATCATCCATGGACCTATGTCCTAAAGAGAGCGGGATTGATCATCCTATAATATGATCGTGTGTGTTGCAGGGTATGCTGCTATTATCACTGATGAGGATACTTGTATTGATGTATTGATACTTGTATTGATGTATTGATACTTGTATTGATGATAGATGTATTAGTGAGAATACATGTTTTTGATGATAGATATATTAGTAAGAATACATGCTTTTGATGATAGATGTATTAGTAAGAATACATGCTTTTGATGATAGATGTATTAGTGAGAATACATGCTTTTGATAATAGTTGTATTAGTAAGAATACATGCTTTTGATGATAGATGTATTAGTAAGAATACATGCTTTTGATGATAGATGTATTAGTGAGAATACATGCTTTTGATAATAGATGTATTAGTAAGAATACATGCTTTTGATGATAGATGTATTAGTGAGAATACATGCTTTTGATGATATATGTATTAGTAAGAATACATGTTTTGATGATAGATGTATTGATCGAGATGATCCAGATGCTGTAGATCGAGATGATCCAGATGCTGTAGATCGAGATGATCCAGATGCTGTAGATCGTGATGATCCAGATGCTGTAGATCGAGATGATCCAGATGCTGTAGATTGAGATGATCCAGATGTTGTAGATCAAGATGATCCAGATGCTGTAGATCGTGATGATCCAGATGCTGTAGATCGTGATGATCCAGATGTTGTAGATCGAGATGATCCCGATGCTGATGATCGTATGATGATGATGCTGATGATCGTGAGGATCCAGATGTTCATGTTGTTGTAGCTGTTCGAGTGCTACAGAAGATAAAGACTCAATACTGAAGATGTTGATGTTCCAATATTGAAGATGTTCCAGTAACTACTTGAGTTACTAATGATGTTGAGAAAGCTTCCAATGATTTATAGATGTATCATGTATGACGTTGATGACTCCTTGCTTGTGCAGATGCTGTTATAATATCCTTCTCGTTAAGGGGGAGTGTTGAGATATTGTAACTTCAAAGAATATTATATTTGTACTTTATTATTCCGGAGATGATTCATTCCTCCGTGAAGATCTTATTGTATATCCGGAGATGTTTATTCCTCCGTCGGAATGTGGTAACTTGGGTTATTAGACTTCCCTAGTGGGGGTCGGCCCTGTATGTGTTATGTGGGTCAAAGGGTTATTAGACCACCCTAGAGGGTTTGGCCCAGTCAGTTGTAGTGGGGTATTTAACCCATTGGTTAAATACAAGCCTACATGACTTGTGTAAAAGACAAGTCAGAGTAGTGTATAAATAGAGAAGGTGTATTCCTCATTTTACACACACTCACTCACTTGAGAGTAGCACACTTGTGGAGGAGAGTTCTGCTATGGTGGAGGAGGAGTTCATGTCTTTGGTTTGCATCTTTGTATATTGCTGGTCATCTATATTGAGGAAGCTTTGCTGGGTTTTCTACCCCATGAGGGTTTCCCAGGATAAATCTGTGTCAATTGTGTTTATGCTGTGTTTGTTGTTTCTTCAGTGATCCTGTATATGCTATTATTGTGAAATGGAATGCAATGCTGCTATTTTCTGCCTTAGCATATTAAATCTTAACAGATATCTTTCCAGACTGTTACAAATGGGGTTTACCTTAAACTCACTATACCTAAAAGAAAGGGATGGCCTAAATTCCCCTTGAACCTTGGGCCATTTTTTATCCCAACTTCAACTTGGGCTGCAGTGCTGGGAGACAAAATTGCTGCTTTGAAATTGGGATGTGCTCCCAAAAGAATGCATGACCCTAAAGCATTTTTGGATGCTCACTTCAAATAGGAACATATGAATATGAAGATTGGATACACCCATCAAGATGTTCCTGATGACTCCATTTATCAGGGGGTTAATGTTTTCTCTGAGGTCCTGGTGAGGGCCAAAAGCAAAGAAGAACAAAGCTATATTCTTTAGTATCAACAGGAGCTTAAAACCAAGGTTTTGAGCTATAGAAAAATGCAACTCAGCCTTGATGAGTAAACAAGAAGAGACATGGAAGAAAAGGAAGCACAAAAAAAAAGTGATCCACTGATGTTGAGTTATCCAGATGGAGACAAAGGCAATGGCCCTATGGAGGATCCTCTGAAGTTGAAAACTACTGCATAGTTAAAAGTGTTAATGCAAACATCTCAACAATTGAAACAGAAATTAGCACAGATGAATTTAGTATTAGTTACCCAAGCAGTTACTGCAGCCAACCCAACCAGTGATACTCAAGTGGTTGTTGTAAGTGACCCATCAAATTATGACGAGGTGGTGGTTGTAAGTAACCCAAAAAAGAGACAGAAACTTCAAACTTCTGCTTCTCAAATTCCTACTCTTCATATTGAAGACATTGATGTTGAGGATGAAACACTTCCTTTTGTTGTGCCTGTTGTACAGAAAGTTATAGAGACCTCCTAGGCTATTACAGATTTACTTAGTAGCATAACAATGGATGAATTTGTCCCAGATAAACATTTCGCTGAAGTTACTACTGCAATTGACACGATGACTTTTGTACTCTCACTTCCTTTTGTTGGAGTCCTTTCCACTACATCTTCTGAAATTACACCACCATCCACCATATCCCATTTATTGGATGCACTAGATTCCATTACCACTCCATTTCAACCATGTCAGTTCCACTTCCCATTTCACCATGAATTGTTGTAGAGATCCAGTCTTCAACTATCTCTCTGCAATCACCACCATCTGTTGTGCAGGAAAAATACCTTATAGTGGGGAGACGACACTACCAACTTGGGTGGGGTGACAGGTAAATACATTCATTGTCTTGCATTAGTTACTACAAATGGAAAGAGATTAAGATATCGAAAGTAGTACCTTTTTAACAATGGTTGGTCCTAGCTTTCGCTTGATCTTCTACTATGATGAACCTGCAACACAAAGTTAACCTTCCTCGGTGTATCTTGACTATAATAAATATGATGAAATTGAAAGCAATTAACATCAACTACAATCAGATATTTAACCAAACCAACATTCAATCAAATAGACATTCAATTTGGGATGGGAAGGGTATTTACACCTTTTATTGTCAAAGAAATGTAGAAAAGTATACTTGATCTGTCTAGACACTTCTGCAACCGAGTCCTGAGCTCTTACTCTTCACAATGACTTGGGAATTCCTCCAATGTAACAATAGTTAAAACATTCCTTCTAGGTCCCTCTCTCATGGCTCCCCCTTGTATTTATGGGACAAGGTAGGTAGTTGAATTCGTGAGGTGGTTGAATTGGGAGGTTGGGGAAGTTGAAGAACCAACTTCAACTAATCCCAATTCATAATCTTAATATATTTTTTCATTTCATCTTAAGATGTGCGCAGGTTTCATACAACCAGAGTAGCGCACAGTAAGCAACTTTTACACTTTACAACCAGTGTTTGCAACATTTGAAGGATGTGTGCTGGTTTTCCTCAAGCAGAGTAGCATTTAGAATGCTGGATCACTGTGGCAATAGTAGCGCACATGTCATGAGAACTGTAGAAAAAATAATTTTTTCAGTCGAAGAGTGTAGTTTCAACAATATCTCATCCATGTCAATCTAGCTCTTCCATCCATAGCATCCTTTTGTGTGATCAATAGAGCAATGTGATCACGGACGAAGAAGTGCATATTTGACCTATAACACCATCTACTTCATCACCACCTACCACCGATGTCCAAATCCTAGTTTCTCCTTCCTCAGCATCAGTTGCTGATACCCCTATTTCACTTCCCGAAGTTTTCACTTTGATTCCTTCTCCAACCTCTATACCATCAACTGTTGAAATCATCCCTTCATCCCCAACCACTTCTCAGATCACTATGGCAATACCTAACTCTACTATTACACATACAACTCCCCTAATTGCAATAGGAGAAGTAGCTATATCTTTATCTGAGTTGGAAGCTTCCTGTGAGGAGGATATTGTAGTTCCCCTTGGGGATTATTTTTATAGTAAGACATCAAAAGTAGTGGTTAAAAGGGGAAGTAAGAGGAGCAGGGGATTAGCTGTATTGTAACCACCTGTCCCCAACTAGGTAATTTGGGATAGACAGTCTGATGACATCCAAAAGGAGGCAATGCAGCCGGTATGGGGGCATTTGCTAGAGCTAACTTTGAGACAGTAACCTCTCTAAATATGGAAATTGATTTTAAAAAAGAAGAGTTGAAGAAACTTCAAGAGAAGTTGGTAAAGGCCAATGAAGAACATGAATCTTATGTTCATCAATTGAGAAAGGAATTTGAAAATAAGATTGAAGAACTACAAGAACAAAATTCTTCTCTTCAGACCCAATTACAGGATGTTGAAGTCTTCAACGCTACCAATGCAGAAAAGATAGCTCTGCTGGAAAAGCATCTTGAGGATGAACTACAGGTGAAGCCTCCTATTCCTTTTCTAAGTTCTCTTAGAAAGAGTTTAAAGACTTGGAAAATCAAGTGAATGAGGAGCATCACAAGCTCCTAGCTGAACTGTTTACTACCTTGAATGAAATTTAGGAGACTAACAATGCTTTTGAAAAGACGTCTTCCATATTTAACCAGTGGGTGGAGAAAAGACAACAAGCTTCTAAGGCGATCGATGACATTGTCGATTGGAAGAGGTACATCCAGGAAAGGCCAGATGACATTCCTTTGTTGAATAGTTTCCAGTTCATAAAAGTCAAAACTTCTTTCCACTTCTGGTAGAGTGTCCTTGACTTGATAGAAGAAACAATCACAAAGGAAAAAGCTATTTGTGGAAGAAGGTGGTACATTGTTGATAATATCATGGTCAGTTTGAAATTTCCTACTATGGATCTAATTGAAGAGGCCTTCCCACCCAAGTTAATGATCGATCAGGTTGAAAGAAGATGTGAGGGAATCAAATAAATGATCCAGCAGCCCGAGCATATCCATATTGCAGATGTGGATCAGTTCATCAAGAAACCGATTAACTTGGAAGGTAAGATCCACATCTATTTGCGGACTTGGCATAAGTTGGAAAAACTGAGATGGAAATATTCACTTGTGATGCCCAGTTGGGGCTTGAATCATCCAACTACCCATATGTTGATGAGCTATTAGTAGTTAGAACCAAGTCGCAAGCTTCCCTCGATCATTCTTAGTTTAATTGATTTTGTAAATCCCTGTTTTCATGGGATGACTATCCTTTGTAACTATTTTTGTAATTATTTAAAGGGTATAGGTCTCATGGGGAAAGGAGGGGAGATAATCGCCAGAGAAAAATTGGAGAAATGTTGTTTCACTTGTGATCTTGTAATTTTTTGCAGACCAATGAATGAAAGTTAGTTTCTTTTGGCATCTTCTTTGTTTATGTTATCAAATTTCTTTGATGATATCTCATTTCTTCACCTTAATTATTGGATAAATACTGTTGATTTTGAAGCCAATCATTAATGCATTGATCTATGATTTGGATTTGTCTTAATTTATGGTCTATGTGTATTTATGTTTTAATTGAATTTATTTAATTAAAATCTTTATCTATTTCTGCAAATGACTCACAGAAACTATTAAGTTCATGTTAATTTTTCAATTAGTATAAGAGCAATAGGGTAACCTTGTGTATGCTTAACCTTTGATCTATTGTCAGCAATTTTCATTATTTGATTGTATTTTAAAGTAATGAGTAATGATCCAAATTTACATTTATGTTAAGATGGTGAATTAACTTATTAAAACTCAAACCAAGTTATCTTGCACACAAACAATACACTTCCTTTAGATTATATTTGACTTAGTTTAGATTTCCTTCAAGGTATATTTGCGGTTAGGTCCTTTTAGAGTTAGAACACTTTAATATTTCCTCACAGGAAAACTGATCCTTTGGGATCAAACCCCATAAGTGTCAGTGAATGCCTTTGTATCTCTGGGAGTTAATTACACCAAACAAGATGGGGATAGAGCTTCTCTTGCACATATCCTTTTGAAGCCTTTCAGTCTGGGTTTTCACCCTTTGTTGTTAGCCTTAGAATCCATTACAACAACCTACACATCCGATGCTTCAACAAATGGAGCTAGAAGAAGGGCCATAAGCAAAATATGCCTAAACAAAATACCAATAGACCTCCTCCAGCAAGAGTACTGATTGTTACTCATAGTCACACACAGGCATCTACTTCTATTGAACAACCGGTGCAATATCTGAATGCCATTACTACTACCCCTATGATAGAGAAGGAAACTAGAAGGGGCGAAATGATTTTTGTATCACCCACTAGGGTACCCCTCACACTCGAACAAATACTCAAAGGTTCTTATGATAGTGTTGCTAGGTTACAACAAGGGATCTCTGAAGAGCGTAATCAGGGACTAGAAGCAATTCATCACCAGAACACCGATCCGCAATCTAATAACTCAGATAATCAAATATTAGATCGCCCAAACCCTGAACAACATAATTCACCTTGCCGCAATCTATTTCCCGATTTCAATCTTGATATATTATTCAGAGAAACAGAACAAGACCAACCAAACGTTGCCACAAGTGGACCACCACCAACACCTCCTTCATCTTCATCGTCCTCATCTGACGAGTCATCACATCGTTAGTCAGACTCTAGTTCTTCTTCAGAAGACATACCCATGGTTGAATGTGCAAACAGACCCTAGCTAGACCAGGATGCTGTGTTTATAGTTGGAGATCAACACAGACTCCCGAAAAATCCTAAAAAGTGGCTACCTAAGTTTGATCCTGATGAGAAATCACCTGCCCTCAATCATATCAAAACCTTTATGCAAGCAATCAGACTTAGGAGTGTCATTCATGAATATGTAGTCTGTAGATTGTTTCCTTACACTTTCCAGGGAAAAGCCTCCACTTGGTACTTTTCCCTTGAATCCAAATCCATCTCTTCATGGGATGACTTTGAAAAAATGTTCATCCAAAGGTTTGGAGGTGATAAGACTCTAGAAGACTTGGTTATAGAATTTTCCTCAATGAAAATCAGAGGTAAGGAGAGAGTTAAAGATTACAATAAAAGGTTTTCATACATGAAAAATATAATTCCTACTATAGTTCTTGCTGTAGAAGAACTGTTGGTTGCTTATTATGTTAAAGGCTTACCAGTTCCCATTGCCATGCGGGTGAAAAGAGCTTGAAAAGAAAACTTGCAGGAAGTCTTTGATGAGGCTATCCAAGTTGAAAAGGATATATATTGTCTGAAAGATAACCCTCATGCTTCAGCAGAACAACCTTCCACATCCAAAAGAAAGCAAGAAAATCCTCTAAAACCCACAGTGAAAAATAAAGTCTCATTTGAGATGAATGATATGAAGAAGTTTCTCCAAAAGATATCAAATGAAATGGTAGACCTAAAGTGTGAAAATCCTCACAGCAGATCTAAGAGAAGATGTATAACTCACAAGAGTAATTATGATTAAGCAGGAAAATAGAAGAAGAGTGAACAATACAGTATAATGAGCAACAAAATAATATGGTACAGTAGAACTCGGATAGAAGAAATAATACTTCACACACACTAATTAATTAATCACAGTATGGACAAATAAATAGTACAATGGTAGAGAGGATTCGAATGCCTAAGGTGGCAATTTGAATTATCCTCTCAGAGTGATCATAAGATCAATAGAGTGTCATCGGAGCACAAATAGGTGTCCTCATGATCATTGGAGTGCAACTGGAAGTCTTCATCATCATCAGTGGAGTCATCAATGCTCAAGTAACTGTCAACCATCAGTCAAACTAACTCTGGTAGGTGTAACTGATGTAACTCAATGTGACTAAGTGTAACTGAGTGTAACTGATTGTAACTGAGTGTAACTCAATGTAACTAAGTGTAACTGACTGTAACTGACTGTAACTGAGTGTAACTAAGTGTAACTGAGTGACAACTGGACTGGTAGGTGAAGAAGGGCAAGTTGCACCCTAAAATCAAGGAAGAAGGGCGCATTAAGCAACTGGAGGGCTAAAACTGAATAGTGAGAAGCTCCTGGGGGTTGGCTAATTGAGGACTAGGTGTTGGACTGATGACTGGGATGCATGCAAACCCTAAAGGTGCATGCATGACTGAAAATGTAAAGGATCAAAATATTGGTGGGACTAGGATGGAGTATAGGAATATCCTAACACCCCCCCTTAATCCATCCTGGGCCCTGGTAACTAAGACCAAAGGTCACCCAATACAATGAATAATAACAATCAATAAACCAAGGAAGTGGGAAAATTTCATGGGAAACATACCCCCTCCTCAAAAAATAGACTGTAAGGCACACATAAAAAATAAATGCTCCAAACTCAAGCATGTGTGATGCTTGGTCATATGTCTGGAGGTATCTTCTTCTTGGGAAGAAGTGGATCATGCTCAAAAAGCATGTGCTTGTACTTGCTCTTCAGATCGAATGTGATGAGAACAAATCCAATAGTATGAGAATGATCCTTGAACCTGTGATTCGAATCAGCTGAGGTAGGATCAAATCTGTGAAAGTGCATATAGTCTTTTGTCTTCTCCTTCGAACCACCATGGGTGAGATTATGCCAAAAATAACTATTACATGTTTGCTTGAAATCAAAATCAGATTTAAGACTTTCAAAACAGTTTCTTGAGATCTCCTTTGAACCAGCAAGGGTGAGATCAAAAATATCATATGCATGAGAAATTATCCCAAGCAGTAATTGCTTAGAACCCAAATTAGATACAAGACTTGAATCATGGTTTCTTGAGATCTCCTTTGAACCATGAGAGGTGAGATCAAAACCAGTAAATGCATGAGAATTTATCCCAAGCGAATGGCAATGGCCATAATCTTCAATAAGCTTCTGAAATCATGAATTTATGATCATATAATAGTATAAAAGAGGAGATAGCTAGAGAGGAGAGAATGCATTACCTTCAGTAGCTGTTTTGACCTCTGAAATAATCATGTGATCATGATGCAAACCAACAAACTCTGGTGCAAGAGAGGATTTAGGACCTTCTGCAATATCTAGAGTGTGAGCTGGCACAGAAAGAGAAGAAAGTTTGAGCATGAGTGGAGAATCTGCAAGTTCTTTGTCAACAACTCCAATATGAGATGATACTGGTTCATGATCTGAGAGACCATCAAGGGGAGCGAATGCATCACTTTGCTTGCTTTCGAATGGGTTAGGACCAAGTCCTTCATTCTTTCTGCCAAATTTTTCATCTAGGTGAGCCCATAACTCTTTTGGAGTCCATAACTCTCTTAGAGTTTCAACACCATCACAGTATTTGAATTTGAATCTTTGGTATGCACACAAGGCAAGCATCATTGTTCCAAAGGCCATGTCACCTTTATTCAACCAGTCAATATTCTCTTCAGAGGATTCGAACTCTCTTTCAAAATAACAATCAAAGAGATCATGGATCTTTAAATATGCTATCATTTTTGGTTTCCATTCATCATAGTTGAATGGATAAAGAAGAGGGATTCCTTCTAAATATGAATCCATTGAAGCTGTAGAAGACCTGTAAAAACAATAGAGAATAACTGCAACTGCTACTGTTGCAAAAATGCAGAAACTGCTGCACTCGAAATCTTGGTAATAACCTACAAAAAACTCTCAATAATGGAGATAAACAATACTCTCAACATGCTCTGATACCATGAGAAAATCCTCACAACGGATCTAAGAGAAGATGTATACCTCACAAGAGTAATTATGATTAAGCAGGAAAATAGAAGAAGAGTGAACAATACAGTATAATGAGCAACATAATAATATGGTACAGTAGAACTCAGATAGAAGCAATAATACTTTACACACACTAATTAATTAATCACAGTATGGACAAATAAATAGTACAATGGTAGAGAGGATTCAAATGCCTAAGGTGGCAATTCGAATTAGCCTCTCAAAGTGATCATAAGATCAATAGAGTGTCATCAGAGCACAACTAGGTGTCCTCATGATCATCAGAGTGCAACTGGAAGTCTTCATCATCATCAGTGGAGTCATCAATGCTCAAGTAACTATCAACCATCAGTCAAACTAACTCTAGTAGGTGTAATTGAGTGTAACTCAATGTAACTAAGTGTAACTGAGTGTAACTAACTATAACTGAGTGTAACTGAGTGTAAACCAATGTAACTAAGTGTAACTGAGTGTAACTGAGTGTAACTGAGTGTAACTAAGTGTAACTGAGTGACAACTAGACTGGTAGGTGAAGAATGGCGAGTTGCTCCCTAAAATCAAGGAAGAAGGGTGCTTTAAGCAACTGGAGGGCTAAAACTGAATAGTGAGAAGTTCATGGGGGCTGGCTAACTGAGGGCTAGGTGCTGGACTGATGACTGGGATGCATGCAAAATGCATGCAAACCCTAAAGGTGCATGCATGACTGAAAATGTAAAGGATAAAAATATTGGTGGGACTAGGATGGAGTATAGGAATATCCTAACATAAAGAAAAGCAATAAAGGAAATCAGAACAATAATAGGGGATTCAATAAACAACCTTTCAGAAGACCTTATCAACCTCCCCAAAATGAAGTCCCCCCTAATCCTGATGAAGGATTGAACTCTGAAGAAATTCTTTCTATTTTTAAGGATTTGGTTTCAAAATCACATAATTCTCCTAATCATCTGGATGAGAAGCTACAAGAGAATCAAGATCCTGAACCACCACATGAAGTAGAAGATCAGCAGATAAACACAATTAGCTTTTTTTCAGAACTTCCCATGGTTGAGGAGGAGGATGAGCCTGAGGCTATCTTCAATGTCCAACATCCCTATAATACAAGGAGTAAAGGACAAACCAAACAAGAAGATTCCACTTCAACACCCACGCCAAACAGATATAAAGCACTAACACAAAAGGACAGTTTAATTCCTGAAATAGAATACAGTTTGATCGAGGACTTGAAAAGAGTAAAAGCCATTATTTCTCTTTTTGAACTTATGAAAATACCTGCGCTGAGAGATAATCTACCGAAGAGTATGCTTGTCAACAAACCCAAGGAGGCTTAGAAAAACAATTTTTAAACATACTCTAAACCAGGAAGTTAGAAGCCAGGTAGCAAGAAGACACCTCCTTTCTTGCTTACTTTTGAAGTTTTCAATACAAATGTCCATAATTGTATGATAGATTCATGGGATTCATCAAATGTGATGCCTCTATCTGTCTACAAGAAATTGAATGCCTCTGTGGAGACCTGCCCTACTCAAATTGTCCAACTTGATAGATCCAAAGTTAGGATAGTGGGAGAACTGAAAAATGTCTTGTTAACACTATCTGTTGACCCCAGAATCCACCAGATAGTGGATATTATTGTTGCTGACATTCCATAAACGTATGGCATGTGGATGAGTAGAGATTGGTCAGAGAAGCTCAAAGGCTACTTTTCTATTGACTAGTCTCACTTATGGCTTCCCTACAATGGGAGACCAAACATAATTAAAATCAGCAAGGAACCTTATATGAAACAGATTGTCACCGACTTAAATGATCCTAGTGAGCCTGTTGCATACTTTAGCTCACATGTGGAACATTACACTTTCAATCCTTTCTTTGTGGATCTTCCTGTGGACTTATGACTAGCTAAGAATGCACAGAACCAGTCTCAAATTTTCAACCTTACTTCTGTTCCATTCCCAGGTACTATTGTACATAATGTATACAATGTAAATACCAATTTTAGGATAGATTTGAATTATTGGACTTTATTTTTTTATGGCTCTAGATCTAAAGATGGAGATGGTGCAGGTTGTGTGCTAATTGATCCAAAAGGGACCAAAACTATGATTTCCTGCAGACTTGAGTTTGAATGTACCAACAATATAGCTAAGTATGAGGCCTTGGTCCAGGGACTCGAGAAGGCCATTGATATGGGTGCACAAGTAATTGAATGCTATGGAGATTTTGAGATCATAGTAAAACAGGTAAGAAACAAAATACATTGTTTGTATCCTCGTTTGATTAACTATCAAAAATTGGTAAGAGATCTCGCTTACTCTTTTTCTGCATTTAACATAAAGTCGGTCCCTAGATCATAGAATTTTGATGTAGATTTTCTGGTTAATACTGCATCTAGGTTGATTCCACTATAAGGTTTGTCCCCTAACACTTTTTCAATTGAAATTATGTACAAGCCTTCTATTCCTGATAATGTGACAAATTGGAAGGTATTTGATGATGACCAACAAATATTAGATTTTCTCACAGCCCAGGACACTTTTCAAGACGTGGCAATAGATGAGGTTGAGAATGAGAAATATCTGTCTGATCCTTCCAACCTTATCCCTAAATCAGTCATCAACCTAGAGAAGTACTATGACCTGTAAGATAAGTTCAAGCAAAATACCAACTGTAAAACCTAGAGTTCATCCCTCAACTATGATCCTGTCAACCTAGGAATTGAATAAAGTCCTCATTTCATCAATCTAGGGGTTGATTGTTGTGCTGAGGAAAAGAGAGCTTTTATCAAATTGTGGAAGGAGTTCAAATATATTTTTGCATGGACATATGATGAACTCAAAAATTTTGACACCAGTATCATGCACCATAATATACGAATGAAACCAGAAGTAAATACTTATCAACAGAAGTTAAGGAAAATGCATCCCAGTCTGGAACCCTCTGTAAAGAAAGAGCTTGAGAAATTATTGCTAGCATGAATTATATTCCCTGTCATACATACACATTGGATTTCTAACCTGGTACCTGTTCGCAAGCTGAATGGGGAAATCAAACTCTGTGTTGATTTCAAAAACTTAAACAGAGCTTCTGAAAAGGACAACTACCCTGTTGCTCCTATGGAGCAGATTCTACAGAAAGTAGAAGGGTTCAAGATGTTTTCTCTCCTTGATGGCTTCTTAGGATATAACCAAGTCCTAGTCACCCCTAATGATCAACTAAAAACATCTTTTAGGACCCCTTGGGGAGCCTTTGCATACAGGAGAATGCCTTTTGGGATGATAAATGCAGGTGCCACATTCTAGAGAGATATGGATATAGCTTTCAGGGGTTTGATGCACAATTTTGTCATTGTATACTTAGATGATATTACTATTTATTCTAAAAAACAACATGAACATTTGTCTACTCTGAAACAGGTGTTTGAACGCTGCAGAAGATATGGAATCTCATTGAACCCAAAGAAATCTATATTTGCAGTTACTGATGGTAATTTTTTAGGTTTTATTGTTTCGAAAGAAGGCATGATTATCAATCCAAAATGCAAAGAATCCATTTCGAAAATCGTCCTACCCAATTCACGTATATCCATGCAATTCTTTCTTCGTAAGATTAACTTTGTTCGTAGATTTGTTCTGAATTTTGCTCAAATTGTTAAGCCATTACAACAATTAGTTAAAAAAGATGCACAGTTCATGTAGTCTGAGGAACAAAGAAATGCCTTTGTTGAAATCTGGAGAGCCATTGCGGAAGCTCCCGCTCTGATGTCTCCAGACTTTAACAAAGAGTTTATTCTATACACCTTTGCTACTGACTTATCCTATGCAGCTGTCCTGACATAGAAACATGATAATGATGCTGAAATTCCTATTTCATTAATGAGTTCCACTTTCAAAGGAGCAGAACTAAACTACTACCAGATTGATAAAAAAGCTTACATGGTTTACAAATTGGCAAAACATTATAGACTATATTTATTGAAATCTTAGACTAAAGTCATTGTTCCTTATGCAACTATCAGAAATGTTCTGGTTCAGAAGGATCTAGGTGAAAAGAGAGCTCACTGGATGACAACTTTGCAAGAATATGACTTGGAGATCAGACCAACAAAGATTGTGAAAGGCCGAGGCTTGTGTCTGCTGACCACTCAATCCAATGATCCTATACAACAACAGATTGAGTGGGAACAAGAAGAGAGTACAACAGGTTCTGTTAATGTTATCACACCCCAAGCATCTGAATGGTATGATGACATTAAATTCTTCCTCACCCATGGGTTTTGTCCTGAAACCCTTGACTTAAAAAAATGCAGAGCTTTAAGGTTAAAAGCTACGCCATATCAATTTATAGATGGAGTTCTGTTTATGAAGAATTATGATGGTGTTTTTCTCAGGTGTTTAGAGAAAGAAGAAACTGATAATATTCTTTTGCAATTTCATGTAGGACCTACGGGAGGGAATTTGTTAGGAGAAACCACTGCACATAAGATCTTAAGGGTAGGATACTACTGGCCTACTTTGTTCAAAGATGCCTATTCTTATGTTAGAAAATGTGATCCCTGTCAAAAGTTTGCTGGAAAATAAAAATAAAAACTTGCCTTTCCTTTGCAGCGAGTAACAGTTCAGTTTCCATTTCAACAATGGGGATTGGATTTTGTTGGACCCATTAACCCTATTTCCTCCCTACGACACAATTATATCTTGACAGCCACACACTACTTTACCAAGTGGGTAGAGGTAGTCCCTCTCAGATAATGTAATATAAACCAAGTGATATCATTCCTTGAAAGTCAAATAGTCACTAGGTTTGGTGCCCCTGAATTTTTAGTGTTTGACAATGCATCTTATTTTTCTTCCATTGATATTACACAGTATACCCTCAAAAAAGGGATAAAGCTGAAGTTTTCTGCCAATTATTATCCACAAGGGAATGGACTAGAAGAGTCTTCTAACAGTTGCTACTCACCATAAAGATTGGAACACCCAGCTATACAATGCTCTTTGGGAAGACCAGGTCACTCCAAAGGAAGCCATAGGAAATTCCCCTTACTGTTTAGTCTATGGTAAGGAGGCCATATTGGCATCCAACCTCATGATTCCTTCATTACAGTTGCCACAATCTATACAAGGGGATGATTATTCCCCACTCCAACACAGAATTGATATGTTGCTCAAGCTGGAAGAAGATAGGGAGAAGTCCAGAAACAAGCTGTATCAACACCAGCAGTTGGTAAAGAGGTGGTTTGATGAGAAGTCCTCATATGAAAGGGAGTTTACTGTGGGGGACTTGGTGTTGATATGGGATAAGCAACACAAAGAAAAGAATGATTACACCAAGTTCCAATGTCTATGGCTAGGACCATTCATTGTTACAGAAAATCTTGGTCCTAGTATTGTCTGGTTGCATACAATGGAAGGTATCACAGACACCTACCTAGTGAATGTGCAATTGCTCAAAAAGTATTTTGTTTGATTGAGCAGATTCACTTGTTGTACATAAAGTGTGGTTTGTTTTCTTTTCTTCTTTGATTTCATTTGATTTTTCATTTGTACCTTAGTTTTATTTTCAATAAAGGCCAAACATTTTGGCAAAGGCTGTTAATCAATATGTCTCAAGTCAGCACAAATCTAAAGGTTCGAGGTAAACAGTGTCAGTTTTAATTTCACTTAGCCTATATCGGAAAATGTTTTTCATGAAATTCAACAGTCAATATTTGCAAAGCCTTGATTGATACATTCCCACCTTAATAAATATCTTTATGGATGTTTCATGTGGTTAATTGAAGTTGAGGAAGCAATTGGTTTTTCCTGCCTTATGTTTCATTAGTGAATGGCAGCATATATTCATAGCTTTGTCAGCCCTATCCATTTTGGATCCCACTCTGATCACCTTAGAAGTAATTCACCATAATAATTGTAGACTTCAAGATGGGGGGTCTTATTACAATCCATCCCATTATGTTCATAGATGTTTAAGTGAAATGACATCCCCACATCAAGCCACCAAACTTGGGGGATGACTTTCAGCTGTTGTTGGAAGGTGAAAGATCCTATCATACGTCGGTCCATTAATGATCTGTAAAACATCGATGAGTAACACTACTATTATATGGTTACCAAGCCATAGTAGTGTCTTGTATACTATGCACTAATAAATTTTGTTTTACTTTGTAAGGCATTTTGTTGCATATGAGGATAAGGGGGGTCTTATTACAAGCCATCCCTACCATGATCATGGGTCTGATTTTGGATTGAAATTACCACTTATATTCACCAAGCCATAGTAATTGCTTTTAGTGTCAAAAGCTAAAAGACAGGGAGTCTCCTTACCGAGCTAGCTTGTTCAGTTTCTAGATCAGGTTTGTGAATGGCATTTTCCAACATCTGATCACCAAGTTAGGGCAATGGCCTTGTATCAATAGAAGTCTTGCTTGCATATTTTTTTTATTTTGTTTTGAAAGAAAAGAACGAAAGAAAAGAACAAAAGAAAAAAGAGAAAAAAAGGGGAAGAGAAAATGAATATATTGTAAGTAATTCATTTGTACATAAATAAATGATTAATAAATTTAAGGTGATTCAAGATTTGGTAGCCCATAATGACTCTAAGTTCGCTATAAGGCTCATCACAAACTGACTTCCTATGACTGCATAATGGTAAAGGATACATGTTTACTTCTAAGGATTCCTTGTCATATGAACATCATCATTAAATGGTTTTGGATGGGGACATATCAATCATATGAATAAATTTTCTATTTTGATTGTGTTCGGTGAGAACATTTTGTTAATTACAGGTTGAGATGTCAAGTTTGCTGACATGTCTTCCTTGTAATTATAGATTTTATTTGCAGAGATAACTGGTTCATCCTAGCCAGTCGCCATTTGTTGTAGGTACAACAGATCCCATGTTTTCTTGAAAACATGGCAGCCCGAAGTTTTTATATGGAAAGGTAATGATTAAATTCCATGGTCATTTTGGGGTTTTCATCATGTTTTCATTATTTTTCTCTAATTTGATTATGTTAGCATTTTTCCATTTGGAAAATTCCCTTGATTTTGTGTGTTTTTGTGAGTTGCGGAAGCCTTTGGTTTTCCCAAAAATTAATTCGTTCCGCAACCCACAATTCGCAATCAACAATGCGGATTCCAAAAGCTTGGTTTTTTCGATTTTGAAACATCTTTGCTCTGCAAATCGCAACACGCAATGCGGATTGTGTATGCGGAGTTGTTTTTCCAATAATTGCGGTTGTTTGCACTAGCAACCCACAACCCTCAATGCGGATTGCGGGAACACCTTTTAATTAGTTTTGCACTTTGTGATTCCGGAACCCGCAACCTGCATTTGCAGATTGTGGATTGCAGAAGTTGTTTAAATAATAAAGCTCGCGTTTTACATTTTCGCAACCCGGAAACCACAATGGCGGATTGCAGATTACGGAAACCTTTGGTTTGTTAATGTGTAGAGTTGTGATCCCGCAACCTGTAATCGCGGATTGCGGGATTATGGGAAGGATGTATATATTCTCAAAATAAACTCCCGCAACTCATCTCCCGCATCCCGCAAAATTAGATCTTAGCCGTCAATATGACTTGATCCTACGACCCAGATTTTACCGACAGGATTAATAAATATGTGAGTTTTACTATTTTTCTTTATTGTTTTTCAATTTCGAAAATTACCTACTACGTGGATTTTACTGTGAATTATTACCAGGGGTAATTTTCTACCATTTCTTAGTTAATACAGGTTGGTTTCGCCTAATTTTCATTTCTTATTGTTTACGGTTTTTTTATTTTTGAATGAATTTTGATTTGTGTTCATCTATTTATCAGAAACCTCTAGTTTTTCAAACATGTCTCGCAACACTCGCTCCAAAATGGTTCAGAAAGACTTGTTGAACAAATACCCAAACTTCAGCATTGTTACCGACACTAGCGATATGGTTTCTGAAACTTACCAGATTGATTGGTCCAAAATTTCACTCTATATTTGATAATGACAACCTATCTGATATCCAGAATGACTGTCGTGCCTATGAAAAAATTAGGAATTCATAGCCCCATTCCATAGCTTCCAGACCTACTATTCTTCCTTATATGGATGCTATTAAGTGGATTATAACCCTAAGGATCGCTCTTTTAATGAAAGCGCAAGGGCTCAATTGGCTACTTTCCGTCCCAAGGTTTTCACCAAAGCTTATTCCCTAAAACCGACCATTCAACCCCTTAATGTTGCATTCCTGGATTCTGGCAAGACTAGGTATAACTTTGATGAAATGGTGAAGTCTTAGATCGTCAATTTTCATGCCTAGGGCTCAATAATTCATACCCGGTTTCGTGGTTCAAGGAACCCTACTCCCTTCTGGAATCCATGTTATGTAGGATTTATGGTCTCCCAAATTGTTCAGTGTTCAGAGCAGAATGGGAACCTATACCTCATCATATCCTGACAATTGGGGAGTCATTCCCCCGGGCATTCATCTTATCAGCAGAATTAAAGACTTCCATTGAAAGATATCAAAAACAACTGAAGAATCCCCATTTCTTCTACTCTGCCTATGTGATTGATGTATTCTATTCAGATTTTCAATACCCTTCCATGGGATGGAATTGGACCTTAGCTGCACCCCCAGTTTAGATTTACTGCTCAGCCTTATGGGAAAGGAACTTTGTCCCTTTGATTTATGACATATGTGACCATTTCTTTGGTGCAATTTACCAATTGATTTTCAAGGAAGATGCCCCGACCTTTTCCCTTGATGCAAAGAATCTCATACCTACCCTTGGTGATTGGTATGTGGGGGAATATTTTTCTTACATAAGAGTTTGGGGAAGCAACACAGTGCATCTTCTACCAAGAGTGGTCCCAGACAGATTGTTGTTGGAGGAGATATCTTTCCAAACTGTTACAGATGGGGTTTACCTTAAAGTCATTGGACCTAAAAGAAATGGATGGACTAAATTCCCCTTGAACCTTGGGCCTTTGGTTATCCCAACTTCAACTTGGGCTGCAGTGCTAGGAGATAAAATTTCTGCTTTGAAATTGGGATGTGCTCCCAAAAGAATGCATGACCCTAAAGCATTTTTGGATGATCACTTCAAACAGGAACATAATAAGATTAAGATTTTCTACACCCATCAATATGTTCTTGATGACTTTATTTATCAGGGATTTATTGTTTTCTCTGAGGTCCTGGTGAGGGCCAAAAGCAAATAAGTACAAATCCATATTCTTTAGTATCAACAGGAGCTTAAAACCAAGGTTTTGTGCAATAGAAAAATTCAACTCAGCCTTGGCGAGTGAACAAGAAGAGATAGGGAAGAAAAGGAAGCACAGAAATCAAGTGCTCTACTAATGCTGACTTATCTGGATGGAGACAAAGGAAAAGGCCCTATGGAGGATCTTCCGAAGTTGAAAACTTCTACAGATTTAAAAGTGTTAATGCAAACATCTCAGCAATTGAAATAGAAATTAGCACAAATGACTTCAGTATTAGTTACCCAAGCGGTTACTGCAACCAACCCAACCAGTGATACTCAAGTGGTTGCTATAAGTGACCCATCCAATGATGCCGAGGTGGTGGTTGTTAGTAACCAAGCAAAGAGACAGAAACTTCAAACTTTTTCTTCTCAAATTCCCACTCTTCATGTTGAAGATACTGATGTTGAGGATGAAACACTTCCTTCTTCTATGCTTGTTTTACAGGAAGCCACAGAGACCTCCTAGATTGTTACAGATTTACTTAGCCGCATAACAATGGATGACTTTGTCCGAGATGAAGATTTCGGTGAATTTACTGCTGCAGTTGACACAATGAATTATGTACGCTCACTTCCTTCCGTTGGAGTCCTTTCCACTGCATCTTCTGAAATTACACCACCATCCACCATATCCCAGTTATTTGATGCACTAGATTCCATTACTACTCCATTTCCAACCATGTCAGTTCCAATTCCCATTTCACCATCAATTGTTGCAGAGATCCAGTCTTTAACTGTCTCTCTGCAATCACCACCTGCCACCGATGTCCAAAGCCCAGTTGTTCCTTCCTCACCATCGGTTGTTGATACCCCTATTTCACTTCCTAAAGTTTTCACTTCGATTCCTTCTCCAACCTTTGTACCATCAACTGCTGAAATCATCCCTTCATCCCCAACCACTTCTCAAATCACTATGTCAATACCTAACTCTACTATTACCATCAGTAGTTGGTAAAGGCCAATGAAGAACATGAATCTTATGTTCATGAATTGAGAAAGGCATTTGAAAATAAGCTTGAATACCTAGAGGAACATAATGCTTCTCTTCAGACCCAATTACAGGATGTTGAAGTATTGAACTCTACCAATGCAGAAAAGATAGCTTTGCTAGAAAAGAAGCTTGAGGATGCAACTGCAAATGCATCCTCCTCTTCCTTTTCTAAGTTCTCTTAGCAAGAGTTTAAATACTTGGAAAATCAGGTAAATGAGGAGCATCACAAGCTCCTAGCTGAACTGTTTACTGCCGTGGATGAAATTCAGTAGACTAACAATGTTTTTTAAAATATGTATGTCATATTTGACCTATAGGTGGAGAAAAGATGACAAGCTTCTAAGGCCATCGATGACATTGCTGATTGGAAGAGGTACATCCAGGAAAGGCCAGATGACATTCCTGTGTTGAATAGTTTCCAGTTCAGAAGAGTCAGGACTTCTTTCCACGCCTGGTAGAATCTCCGTGACATGATAGAAGAAAAAATCACAAAGGAAAAAGCTATTTGTGGAAGAAGGTGGTATGTTGTTGATAATATCATGGTCAGTCTGAAATTTCCTACTATGGGTCTAATTGAAGAAGCATTCCCACCCAAGTTAATGATCGAGCAGGTTGAAAGAAGATGTGAGGAAATCAAAGAAAGGATCCAGTAGCTCGAGCATATCCAAATTGCAGATGTGGATCAGTTCATCAAGAAACCAATTAACTTGGAAGGAAATATCCACATCTATCTGCGGACTTGGCATAAGTTTGCCAAAAATGAGATGGAAATCCTCACTTGTGATGCCCAGTTGGGGCTCAAATCATCCAACTACCTAGATGTTGATGAGCTATTACTAATTAGATCCAAGTGGCAAGCTTCCCTTGATCATTCTTAGTTTAATTGATTTTGTAAATCCCTATTTTCATGGGATGGCTATCCTTTGTAACTATTTTTGTAATTATTTAAAGGGTAGAGGTCTCATGGGGAAAGGAGGGGAGATAATCGCCAGAGAAGGACTGGAGAAACGTTGTTTCACTTGTGATCTTGTAATTTTTTTGCAGACCAATGAATCAAAGCTAGTTTCTTTTGCCATCTTCTTTGTTTATGTTATCAAATTTCTTTGATGATATATGATTTCTTCACTTTAATTATTGGATGAATACTGTTGATTTTGCAGCCAATCATTAACGCATTGATCTATGATTTGGATTTGTCTTAATTTATGGTCTATGTGTATTTATATTTTAATTGAATTTATTTAATTAAAATCTTTATCTATTTCAGCAAATGATTCACAGAAACTATTAAGGTCATGTTAATTTTTCAATTAGCATAAGAGCAACATGGTAACCTTGTGTATGCTTAACCTTTGATTTATTGTCAGTGATTGCCATTGTCTAATTGTATTTTAAAGTAAAGAGTAATGATCCAAATTTACATTTCTATTAAGTTGGTGAATTAACTTATTAAAAATAAAACCAAGTTATCCTGCACACAAACAATACACTTCCTTTAGATTAGATCTGACTTAGTTTAGATTTCCTTCAAGTTAGATTTGCTCTAGGTTTAGATCCTTTAAGAGTTAGAACACTTTAATATTTTCTCATAGGAAGACTCATCGTTTGGGAGAAAACCCCATAAGTGCCAACGGAGGCCTTTGTATCTGTGGGAGTTAACTACAGCAAACATGATGGGGATAGAGCTTCTCTTGCGTAGATCCTTTTGAAGCCTTTCAGTCTGGGTTTTCACCCTTTGTTGTTAGCCTTAGAACCCATTCCAACAACCTATACATCCAAGGCTTCAACAAACCCCTAGTCTTATTTAATTAATAAAGTGAGATGCACTTTATAATTTTAAAGTCACTTTATTAAGAAGGTAAAGTCATGGTTTATCCTAAGTTCACATTTAACAGAAGTCAAGTGAGTGATTAATTAAAAAGTGGGTGCTCACTTTATTAAATGACATGAAGTGCACTAAAGGTCATTTACTATTTATTTAATTGAGTATTTAATGAGAACCCCTCATCTAATATAATATGGATCATTGGATTGAAAGAGGAATATTCCATGAACAAAAAGGGACTAGGGAAAGGAAGACTCATTTATTATTCACTTTTCAAAGATAAGTTTTGGAGAGAAGGAGAAGAGAGAAAAGATAGGGTTTGAGAGAATTCGAACCAGCAAGAAGAAGAGAAATTTTGGCACGTTTTCCAAGGAGTGAATCCATATAGCAGGGTGCATCCATTAATTTGGCACAGATTTCAAGGAATAAATCCGTACAGGAATCCATACAGCAAGTGGGAACAGATTTCAAGAAGGCCATACAAAAGTACAAATTTGGCATAGATTTCAAGGATAGGTAAAGAGATTAAATGTTGGTCGTTCAGTGAAGGTACAAAATGTTTTGGCATAGTTTTTGAGGTATCAGATTGCACATAAATCGAGGAGTTCGTACAACCCACATGTGTGAGATGTACAACATGGTTTTTGAGGTTTTTGTATAGCAGTTCATTAGCACAGTTTTCGAGATGGAAAAATGATAAGTACTACATTTTTATTTCTATATTTTATACCCTGAAGAAATAAAATTTCACTCTCTCAAAAGAAGGTTTTCCCTTCAAGGTTTTATCCAAGACCTAGTGGTCAAAAATATCTTTGTTATTTTATGTGTGAATGGCTATCATAAATTTCTGAGTTTGAATTTATAGACTGAAAATTAAATTTCTGAGTTGTAAAAATTTGAAAAAGAATCTCATGTGTTTCAAGCTGAAGTCATTTTTGTGAATAAAAATGTGCACAGTAGGGTTTGGGCATTAAACCATGCAGAGAAGCTTCTAAGTTTGAAACTAGGTTGGGGTTACAAAAAATTTCATGATATCAGAGCGGAGTTAAAGATTAGAATTTAAACATTTAGAAAAACAGGGGTTTGTGAAGAAAAAAAAGTCAGATTTGAAGAAAACATGGGTTTTGAGAAAAATTTCAGATTTGAAGAAAGTTAGGGTTTTGAGAAAAAAATTCTAGATTTGTGAAAACGTTCTTGAATAGGTTGCTTGAGTAGTACAGGTTGTAGCCATGGTGTCTGGGCTTAGAGTAGAAGAAATATTGGATGGGGCTACAAATTTTAGCCCATGGAAGGCTAGAATTATGTTGATACTTCAAGAGAATGAGCTATGAGATATAGTGAACAGTACAACAACAAATCTTGTGACAGTACCTACCAATGCTACTGATAAGGAAGATTTCATGAAGAGAGATGTAAAGGAAAGGAGGGTTATACTTGATGCCGCGAAGGATCATGTGATCCCCCACATATTAGTAAAGACACATGCTTTTCATATGTGGACATCTTTGACCAACCTTTACTAGAGTTCAAATGAGAATAGGAAAATGGTGTGAAGGGAGAAGTTGAAGAATGTACACATGAGTAAAGGGGAAGTCATGGATTCCTAGCTTACCAAGATTACACAGGTGATGGATGCGCTTGTAGCTATATGATAGGTTATATAGGACACTGAGATGGTTCGCACAACCTTAAATGGCATGACTCAGCAGTGGGGTGTGTTTGTGTAGACTATTATTGGTCGAGAGAACATGCCTACATGGGATCATCCTTGGGATGATCTCATATAGGAGGAGACACGTAGAGGATACTTACATAGTAGTTCATCACATTATAGAGATGATGAGGAAAATTTGGCACTGGCAGCAAAGGGAAAAAAAAATAAGTTCAAGAAGGGTTCGAAGGGTCCAAAGGGTGGGGCCAAACAACATACAGGTGAGCAGAAGAAAGACTTTAGTAAAATCAAGTGTTTTGCTTGTCAAAAGTTTGGACACTATGTTGGACAGTGTCCAAGCAAGAAGAATAAAGAGCGACATACAACAATGACAACAGATTTGGATGAATTTTCTTCATGGTTTGAGGGAGAGTTCTCTCTATATGTTGGATGTACAGAGAGGACATATTTCACCAGCAGTGATATGATAGTGACATGGAGGATTAGATTCAGTGTTCATTATTGGTTGTCCATTCTTTTAGTGCTACCACTACTACTTCCACTTGGTACATTGATAGTGGGGATTTGAGCCATATGATAGGTATTTGTGATGTGTTCACAAAGATGACCTATATGGGCTTGAGTCTTGAGGTAGTATTGGGATATGACACAGTTTTGATAGCAGTTGGGAGACGTATTGTTACCTTTGAGAGGGATTCTATGCAGTCCATGACTTTGATGGATGTTCTTTATGTCCCCAGGATGAAGAAGAATCTTGTATCAGTTTCCACGATTGAAGATAGGGTCTTTGGAGTGTATGTTATAGATGGGAAAGTTGATATCTTTCCAAGAGCAACAGTACCATCCACTTCATGCGCCATTGGAGTGATATGTGGGAAACTGTACAATCTTCTCTTCCATCCTCACCATGCATTATCCCATACTAGCATTAGCATCGAGACATGTGAGTTGTGGCATAGGAGGATGAGACACCTTCATCATTCAACTTTGAGGTTGTTGAGGGAGACGTCTATAGGTTTTACTCAGTTCATGACAGAGAAAGGTGGTGTGTGCAAAGGGTGTGATTCGGGAAAGTACACCAAGACTACTTTTTCAAGCAGTGACACTAGAGCAGGTGGGATACTGGATTTGATTCATTCAGAATTATGTGGACCTATGTCTTCACGTTCAGTGATAGGTTTTGAGTACTATATCAGTTTCATTGATGACCACTCCAGGAAGACCTGGATCTACTTTCCGAGAAGTAAACAATATCAGAAAGTCTTGCATAGGTTCCAAGAGTTCAATGCTCTTATGGAGTACCAAATAGGGAGGAGGATTTAGGTACTTAGGTCAGGCTGTGGGGGTGAGTATACCTCCAAGGAGTTTGATGAGTTTTGCAGACAGGAGGTAATTAGGAGGAAATTGACAATTCCATACACTCCACAACAAAATGGAGTTGTGGAAAGGAAGAACAGAGTGATAGTGGGAGCCACTAGAGCCATGCTGCATGATTAGAGTCATCCTTTATTTCTATGGGGAGAGGCCTGTAGCACTATTGTTTACGTTCAGAACAAGAGTTCACACTGAGCATTGGGGTGTAAAAATCCTAAGGATATGTTCACCGAGAAGAGACCTGAGATAGCTTGCTTCGGTATATTTGGATGCCTTACATACTCTCATGTCCCTTATGAGAAGAGGACAAAGTTAGAGCCTACAACGGAGAAATGAATCTTTGTTGGATATGACGAGACTTTGAAGGATTTTTGCATATACCTTCCTGCACAGAGGAAAGTTGTGGCGAGGAGGAAGGTCAGATTGGAGGAGGATAAACCCTTCAAGAAGTCTTATGATTAAGAGGTAGAGGATCAGCAGGTTGTATATCCAGAGGTGACAGGGTCACAGAGTCAGAGTATAGGCTCAAAGGTTTCAGGAGTGACTGGGTCGTAGGTTACAGGTTCATCAGTTTCAGGGACTCAGTCTATAGGGACTTTTGGTACAGGGATAGGTTCACGAGTCACAGGTTCACAGGTTTCACCTACATGTGATTTGAGTGGTATAGGTTTAAGATCACCAGGAATAGGATCTCAGGCCATATGTACTTCTTTAGGTAGACAATTGTCAGATGAGGAGGTGATGGAGGAGATCCTACAGGAGGAAGATACTTCCAAGAAACATAAGCCAAGTTAGATTAAGGATCTTGTGAGGGAAGCTGAGGAGTCTGTGGGACTTCCCAAGAGGGAGGTCAGGGAGAGCAACGAACCCGAGATACTTTCCAGTTATATGGCGATAGTGACTAGCTTGAGTGATTCTAATCCTACTACATTTGAGGAGGATACCCTGCACTAGGTTTGGAGAGATTCCATGATGGAAGAGTACAAATCCATCATGAAGAATGGAGTGTGGGAGGTGGTTCTGAGACCAGAGGGGAAGTGAGTGGTCACTTCCAAGTGGCTCTATAATATCAAGCATGATGCAGATGGAAGCATCGAAAAGTACAAATCTTGTTTTGTTGCACAAGGGTTCTCACAGGCATAGGGAGTTGATTACTATGAGACCTTTGCACCAGTTTCTAGATTTTCTTCGATTAGAGAAGTGATCTCCATTGTGGAAGATATGGGTTGGAGGATTCATTAGATGGATGTGAAAATCGCTTTTCCGAATGTTTTTCTATAGGATCTTTTCTGAAAATTTTTCTATAGGAGGAGGTTCATCTAGAGAAGCCTTAGAGATTTGAGATTCATGGGAGAGATTCACATGTTTGTAGGCTGAAAAAGGCCTTCTATAGTCTGAAGCAAGCCCCTCGAGCTTGGTATTCTAGGATTGACACTTATTTTCTTTCGATTGGGTTTCAGAAGAGTGAGGCGGATCCCAAACTATACTACATTGTGGTTGGTGGTGTTCTGCTCATTCTTCTGCTATATGTTGATGACTTGTTCATTACAAGAGGAGAGCACCTGATTGAAGCATGCAATAAATCTATTGCTTCAGAGTTTGAGATGACTGACCTTGCACTGATGCATTACTATGGGGATGGACATGTTTTCCTGAGTCATTGAAAATATTATGTAGATATTCTGAGTAGATTTAGGATGGAGGATTGCAGACCCATGTCTACACCCATGATAACCAATTGGACGAGCTTCCTGCTTCTGAGGGAGATTTGGTGGATTGTACTTTATATCATCAGTTGATTGGTTCGTTGATGTATTTGGTCAACACCAGACCAGATATAAGTTTTGCAGTTAACACCCTTAGTCAGTTCATGGAGGAGCCCAGGAGAGTGCGTTGGATAGCTGCAAAACATGTGTTGAGATACCTTGCAGGTACAATAGATTTTGGTTTGGAACATAGGAGATATAATGGTGTGACATCCCCCAAAGAATAAAACACTTTATTAGTAATTTTTAATTATTTTTGAATTGTTCATTTTTCAATAAAATGGATGGATATGAAATATGTCGAAGTCCTAGAAGGACTAATGTAATAAAACATTATGGTTGAACTTTAATAAAAATGAAGGGTAACAACCATGTTAAATGAGGAGATCATGCATGAAAGAGTAAGGGACAAGTAAGAGTTAACCTCAAGGGAAGTCGAAACAAGTGTCCAGGTTTTTTGTAGTGTTGATTATTGCAAGTTTCTAAAAGCTTCTACATTCCAGATTTTTTATGTTTTATTTATTAAATTATTAAGATGGATTCTGGAATGTTAATTTCAACTAATATCATGGATTCAATACATATATAGATATATCTTGAACTATAAAGATAGATGCACATGATTCATATATACTACACCCAGTAGTAAATCCTAGCTTGAATAGTCGAAATCAGATCATATTGTACAATGTATAATCGAATGAAAAACAAAGCATTGATAATATCAGGTTACATAAATATACACTTTATCGACAGAACTTGCGATACTTTTAGTGATTAAACTTCTTTTATAGCAATAGCTGACCCTAGTTTATTTTCTCTATGTTGAAAATGGAGGATCTATATTGTTTTCCATTGTTCCTATTATTGAAAAATATTAATCTTAAATTGGTAAACTGTATTGAAAATCGAACTTGTGGGTCAAGCTACATCCTGAGCTAATTTATTATATTTCAAATAATTACATCGACATAGTTGTAATGGTTAAAACCCTATGAATGTTAATATGAAAATTCAACCCACGGATCGAGATTTCGAACCTGGGTCATTTCTCTTCAATTTATATATATTATATAGACATAGTTTACTATGTTCTATCCTTACGGTCGGATCCACAAAAACAATCCCTTGTTGTAGAGTTATGGCCTCGCAGACAGCCCACAAAAACTGGGCTTTTCACATTTAAGAAAATACAATAAATAAATTATCATCCATATGATAAGAAAATACAAAATGAACGGATTATCTAATCACAAAAGCAATAGTAATAACTATGAGATATAAGCTGGCTTTTTACACTTTAAGTAAGAAAAACAAGAACTAATGCTATACTTTTTATGAGGTTAGGTGGATCCAAATTCTACTGCTAAAGGATTTATTAACGCAAATATTGAGCACCATACAATAAGAATTAAATGGAAAACTAGTATACTCATGATGAATAGTGTTCTGGGAATTTAACATACTAATAGGGAGGTAGACGTAAGAGCAAACACCCATAAATTTTTCATATTGAAGTTATAGGTTAAAAATCCTAGGAAGTAGTGGCACCATCCTTGTTCTTTCCTTTCCCAATAAAAATTCGTTAAGAGATAAACAAAATGATTTAAAATTAAGGATGGGTTGTAAAAACCCTAAATGTACAAACGCTTTGCAAATAACGAAAAATAGAGCGATATGCATATTGTTAAATAGTCATCCCGTAACTTAAATGTTTTAAATTATTACAGGTCTCTAAACCTTTTAAAAATTAGGTCGGCAAGTTTAAAGTTACTTAATCTACAAGAAAACAATGGCATCCCACATCAATCCTAACATATCCAAAACGTAACAGAGGCGCCACGATTAAACAGTGATGTCCTCCCATGACACATAATGCCAGGTGAACCCTCAAAGAGAGATAAGTACCATCTCTTTCCCGCTCAAAAACCATGAGAAGTCACAGGATTTCTTCGTAGTCCTCCATTGAAGGTATTTTCACTCCCAAGTCCTTCTAACCAGTGAAGAGAACAAACCATAGTCGGTATTGCTTACCCGAAGTGTGGAGCCTGCTTGCACGTGGTGTTGAAGACCTCGTTGGTAACCTGCCATTACCGACGAGTGGAGTTAGGCAGTGAGGAGATGTCTATCAAAATATAAATAACAAAGAATTTACAGTATAAATGTATGAAGTTCTATAAGCGACTTAACGGATTGAAATCAAAGGTCCTTCAGAGATATGAGGTTGTGTCGTTGCATTGAAACAAGTATCGAAGCTTTGAGATGGGATTCCAAAACATGAACCTCACCCTTACTGTATCATCACCGTCTGTCAAGACTGTAACTATTCATAAAATACAATATAAACATCCCAGGCCCTCTAGGCCATAACTCATTGTGTCGAAATGAAATTGTAACATTGTTTCACGTCTTAACTCTCTACCAGAACTTTCGGCTCGAAAGGTACTATCACCATGAATATGAGTGACTGCCAGTACAAGAGGAAGAGCCCTTTCATAGATCCAAAGGTCAATTCAGTACATGAATCTGTCAGTGCTATCATAACCATACTAAAACCACCTAGCAATAGGTTGGTGACTCACACCCTGTCTTCATGTGTTAGATCATGGTATTGTAACAGGCTATAGTGTGACACTTTATCATTATTCTTATA
Source organism: Larix kaempferi (assembly GCA_027924585.1). Classification (NCBI taxonomy): domain Eukaryota; kingdom Viridiplantae; phylum Streptophyta; class Pinopsida; order Pinales; family Pinaceae; genus Larix; species Larix kaempferi. The sequence goes on along the minus strand of BSBM01001596.1, from coordinate 686,104 downwards.
TCTTATGCTAAGGTATGTTACGTATAAAACTATGAAATCCAATTTTAAAAGAATATACTAGGGTAGAATTGTGATATTTCAAAAATAGGACCACTCAATAGTACTCAATAGTAGCAGACCTCACTAGAATTTACTCATGTAGTGTAGAAAGAAGAGGAATAAATGCTGAATCAATTAACACTCATTACACAGAAAATTGAGATATACATGAGCTTTACGCTAGCACTCTATAATGTGAATAATAACTAAATACAATGAATGAGATTGGAATGCCACTAAGGTCATTCTAATTTTCCTCAAAGTGTGGCTTCGATAGCATTAGAGACATCATCCAAACTAGTGGAAGTGGCCATAAAGGTCAACTAGTAAGTCAAATGAGTCTAATTGAGTCTAACTTAGTGCATGGGAACTGATCTAGGGAAGGAGAATCCAATGTGGGTGCATGAGGAGCTGTTAGTAGTCAATGGAGCTCAAACTAGTCTCAGTAGGTGCCTGTCTAAGTGCTTCATCCAGTTAACCGATCAATCATCCCCTGAATATAGGAACTGAGTCATCAACTAACTAACTAACTGAAGTAACTCCTAAATAGGTGGAAGAAGTTGCACATGTTCTCCAGTGATGAAAACAAGGGCACATGAGTGGCTAGGAGGGATAGAAATGAGCAGAAACAAGCTCCTTGGGGATGCAAAATAAGGACTAGGTGCTGGGAGACTACCATACTGATGACTCGATGCATCCAGAATTTCATGTAGGAAAGCAAAATACAAAAATGATGGTGAGAATATTCCAACAAGAATAAGATTGAGTGGTTCCTTGGTAATGGTAAGACAAGCTAAGTTTTGAGGGAAGGAGTTTATTTTAACATAGTAGTATGGGACCCCGTGCTACGAAGAAATACACCTGCATCAAATTTTAACCTTGAGTATCATTTTTTTTCCTAAAAAATATTATAGGTGCAACATTAGGAATCCATTACCTGCATAATGACTTTGGCTCGAAATCCTTTTATTTTCACACCTGTCACAACAGAGTATGGGGGTGTTATCCAGAGCTAAGTAAGCAATAAACTAACTAATGAAATATTCCTTGCTATAGACAGAACCTTTGAGTGTATTCTAGTGTTTACGGTTAGTAGTATCCTTTCTGGAATTTTTCGATGCTCAACGAAGAAGTGAATTCTTTTCAAAGGGATATAATTTATAAAGATGCAAAGAAAGAAATAGTAATTTGTTAAGAGATTTTTTTTTTGTATGGGTATTTCACATATGGTATCAAAGCTATAGGTTCAACCCTGTCACCTTTGGGAACATCTAGTTTCCGCTAAAACATGCAAATGCTAGTCTAACAATAAATTTTGCGATGTTTGGATACATGCCTCAATTTTTGTTTTTCCAGGATACAACAATGAATTCATGCAATGAAAATGAGGGCCAACATGAAGAAGATGAACAAGCACCACATTCAACACAAGCATAAGAAGAACATTCTGAAAATTCAAGTACTTGAAACAATGAGAAGTTTGATCGTGGAAATACAAATATTAAAGGCAGGTAATGAACAGTTGAAGAAGGCTCGGGAAAAAAAGTAGGAAATCAATGAAATATTATTGCAGAATTTACATGAAAAGAAAAATGGTAAAGAACAATGGACAAAGACTAGGAGGGACCAAGAAGTTGGAGAAAGTGCCGAAAGAAAAGGTAGCTCCTCCAATGAGACTCAAAAATATGAACATGAGGACAAAACTTTCGAGAAAAGAAAAGTTGACCACCTGGAAGGAGAATTCAAGAAAATTAAAGCCACCAGTTTGGATGGAGAATCGAAGACCGTGGAAGAAGCAAAAGCTTGGTCGCGGGACATTAAGAAATATTTCCAAATTTACAATTATTCCAGCAACATGAAGGTACGAATGGAAGTTTACAATCTGAAAGGGAAGGCTAGCATTTGGTGGCAGGACCTCAGTATTTCACATGGGTTGAAGGAAAATAATCTAGAATGGTCAGAATTCAAAAAATTGTTTAAGAAACAATATCTATCAGAAAGTTATTATGAGAGAAAAACGAAGGAGTTTTACGAGTTAAAACTTGGCCAAATGACCATGGAGGATATCATAAATAAATTTCTTGATCTACTGCGGTTCGTCCCTTATATTAAGGAAGAAAGGGTAAAAGTACAGAGGTTCCTAAGTTGTCTTCCACAATATTATAAAGACTGTATTGAATTTGATAATCCAAAAACATTGGATGAAGTACTAAGAAAAGAAAGGTTATGCTTTGAACAGTATAAATAGAGGAATGACACCTCCAAAGTATGGAAGGATAAAAAGAATGAAAAATATAACTAGCGGAAGAAAGGATTCATCCCACCACCCTTCAGGAATATGCCAATAAATTCTCAAGGAAATCCCTTTAACAAAAATGAACAGGTGCAAAAGAAAGGTGTTAAACCCATTGACCTGGGATCAAAAGGGGTTTTTGGGACCCCTAAAGAACCTTCTTTGTCTCTGAAGTTTTGGGAGTGTGGAGAACCCCATCTACGACGAAATTGCCCACATTTCAACGAAGTGAACAAATTTTATATAACACACAAGAAGCATCTATTGTTGGGAAAATTGGAAAAAATTACTAAAGAATTAATGCAGCTCTAGAAGATCGACAGGAAGATCATCAATCTGCAAGCGTGGAAATTGAAGGTAGAATTTCTAATAATACCCTTACAATATTGATCCAGGAGCCACTTTAAGCTACATCATTCCCAAGATGATGGAGCACTGCCAACTCACTAAGTTAAAGCATTCGAAACTCTGGTTAGTTCATCTAGCCACTCAAGCTAAACAAAAGGTAAATGACTTTATTGATAATTGTGGAGTTGAAATACAAGGTCATAATACTAGAATTAACCTGAATGTTTTTCCTCTAGGATCATATGACATGATTATTGGAATGGACTGGTTAGAGAAGTATAAAGTAGTGTTAAACTTTTTCAATTTTTTTTTTACTTATATTGCTGAAGACCAAATCCTTTGAACGGTAAATGGCATACTTAAACCTATTTCTGTAAGAAAGATTTCTGCAAGAAAGGTTTCTGCTATGCATCTGAAGAAATGTGTGAGAAAAGATTGCAAGATTTATGTGGTACGGGTTTCTGACCTACTCCTTAATGAAAGTAAGACATCTGTAAGTGAACACTGTGTCTTAAGTGAAATTTTAGATGTCTTCTCGGAAGAGATACCAGGATTAGTGCCTCAATGAGAAATAGATTTCTCCATCGAGATTTTACTTGGATCTGCACCTTTATCAAAAATACCTTACAGAATGAGCATTCCATAACTGACTGAGTTAAAGATTCAAATACAAGAACTGTTAGATAAAGGTTATATAAGACCTAGTGTATCACCCTGGGGGGAACCGGTTATGTTTTTTAAGTAAAAGGATAGGACCCTAAGACTTTGTATTGACTATAGACAGTTAAACAAAGTAACCATTACAAATAAGTATCCTCTACCATGAAATAATTATCTGTTTGATTAGGTAGGGGGAGCCAAAGTCTTCTCAGAACTAGATTTACAATCTGTCTATCATCAGATCCGAATAAAAAATGAAGACATAAGAAAGACAACCTTCAGAACGCGTTATAGACACTATGAATTCGTAGTGATTCCTTTCAGTTTAACTAATGCTGCTGCCACATTCATGTGTCTAATGAATTGTATATTTAACAAGTATCTAGATCAGTTTGTATTAATTTTCATCGATGATATCTTGATTTATTCCAAGATGGAAGACGAGCATGAGCAACATTTGAGAATTGTTCTACAAACCTTAAGAGATCATCAGCTGTACGCTAAATTTGAAAAGTGTGAATTTTTTAAGAAAGAAATTCAGTATTTAGGTCACATTATCACCGAGGAAGGAATCGCGGTGGATCCATAGAAAATAAAGGTGATATCCAATTGGCTAGTCCCCAAGGATGTAGCCGATATTCGATCCTTCATGGGACTCACTGGTTACTACCAAAGATTTATCGAATGATTTTCAAAGATTGCATATTTGATTACCTCATTGTAGAAGAAAGGAATAAAATTTGTATGGTCTTCAAAGTGTCAAGAAATTTTTGAAAATCTCAAAGAGTTATTAACCAAGGAACCTATCTTAAAAGTATCAGACCCTTACAAAGATTATACAGTTTGTACATATTCTATTAAAGAGGGAGTAGGAGGAGTGTTCTCTCAGGATGGACACGTGGTTTGTTATGAGTCCCAGAAACTAAAAGAACATGAATGAAACTATGTGGTTCATGAAATGGAATTGATGACAGTGGTACACACGTTAAATATGTGGCGTCATTACCTACTAGGGAATAAATTCCTTTTTCTAACTGATAATACCTGTGTAAAGAATCTATTTACTCATCCAGGACTTAATGCCAGGAAAGCAAGATGTATGGCCTTTCTGAGCGAATTTGAATTTGAATTAATACATATTAAGGGTAAGGAAAATAAGGTGGCAGATGCACTTAAACAAAGGACTCACAAAGTTTATGAAATAATAATGAGTCATCCCAAGAGTGATCTCATAAATAAAGTAAAAAAAACAAGTGGGAAAGATGTTGAATATGTAAAACTGCTAAATAAAATACAGAACAATGAAATAAATTTAAACGGGACAGATTTCAGGATTGACCCACAAGTACTTATTTGGTTCAAATACATATTGTTCATACCTAATGTTATGGAAATGAAACTGTTTATATTAAATGAAATGCATAAAACTCCTTTTGTTGGTCATCTCGGATACCAGAAAATGGTAACCACTCTCAGGAAGCAATTTTTTTGGCCACGTTTAAGAACTGACTTATTCGATTATTTATCTAAGTGCTTGGAATGTCAGCAGGTGGAAGCAGAACATCGGCATCCCACTGGGTTGTTACAGCCTTTACCAATTCCTGAGTCGAAATGGGAAGTTATCTCCCTAGACTTTATCACTGGTTTTCCAAGAACGCAAAAACAACATGATTTTATTATGGTAGTAGTCAATAAATTAAGCAAATCTGCGCATTTCATTCCTGTAAAATTGACTTACATAGCAACTAATATTGCCGAAATATTTTTAAAGGAAATATTTCGGTTGTACACAGTGACTAAAATGGTAATCTCAGATAGATATGCTAAATTGACGTCAAAATTATGGAAATCCTTGTTTGTAGGTTTAGAAACTAGAGTAAATTTTAGCGCCAGTTCTCATCCTGAAACTAATGGACAAACCGAACGTACAAACCAAATACTTGAAGATATGTTAAGGATTTACGTTATGGAAAAAAATACTAAATGGGAGGATTATTTACATCTGGTAGAGTTCTCATATAACAACGGTTATCAGGTCTCATCAAGGATGAGCCCATTTGAAGTCCTTTATGGTATAAAGTGTACTACCCCAGTTCGCTGGGATAGCCACATGGATTGTCTACTAGTAGGACCCGAATTGTCACATGATGGTAGAGTTCTCATATAACAACGGTTATCAGGTCTCATCAAGGATGAGCCCATTTGAAGTCCTTTATGGTATAAAGTGTACTACCCCAGTTCGCTGGGATAGCCACATGGATTGTCTACTAGTAGGACCCGAATTGTCACATGACATGGAACGAACTGTTCGAAAGGTGCAGAAAAATTTAAAGGTGGCACAAGACCGCCAAAAGAGTTATGTTGACTTAAAAAGACAACATAAATAATTTTCAGTTAGAGACCGTGTATATCTATGAGTTAAACCGAAAAATATCTCTCTCAAACTAAGGAGTTGCACCAAATTAGCACCACGATTTTGCGGACCTTTCCAAATACTGGAAAGAATTAGACCCATGGCATATAAGATGGCACTGTCACCTCATTTAAAAATTCATAATGTCTTTCATGTTTCGCTAGGTTTTTTGAACCCAAAATACGACGGCATAGATGTCGGATTTTTGACATCATGTTGTCAACCATTCAACAAACACCATAGTTTTTAACGTCGGTTGCACGTCATCAGATATCCAACATTAAAATAGGATGTCGGATATCCAACATCCTCCTGTTGGATATCTGACACCTCCTGTTTTACCATTCCCATCGGATATCCGACCGGTATCTCTTTATAAGAGGTCGGCTATATGACAAATATTATTTTACCATTCTCGTCGGATATCCGATCGATAACTCTTTATAAGCCATCGGAGATCCGACACCCCTATTTTACCATACCCTTCGGATATCCAATTGGTATCTCCTTATAAGCGGTTGGATATCCAACATCCTTTGCATAGAAAAAAGTCCCATATTCGATGCATTTAGCCGTTGGTGGTATGGAAAAGGCGTCATATTTTTTGTAAGGATATGTCAGATATCTGATGTCCTTTGCATAGAAAAACGTCTAATATTCGATGCCTTTAGCCATCGATGGTATGGCATAGGTGTCGAATTGTTTGTAAGGATACGTCAGATATCTGACGTCCTTTGCAAAGAAAAAAGTCCAATATCCGATGCCTTTAGCCGTCAGTGGTATGGCAGAGGCATCAGATTGTTTGGGGGTGATGGTCGGATATCTGACAGAGATTTTGTATTTAAAGAAAACAAAAACTTCCATATTTGTCTAATAAGCATACCCAACATTATTTGCAATAATCTTGCTGAGGTCTCAAGGTTCTTCTCCATCTTTACTCTCCTTTGTTCAAATATCTAGACCTTCTCCTCCAAGTGCTTGATATCTTCATGTAGTTGCACATCATGTTGGGTATGCTTTCTCTTCAAATTTTTAGCAGTTGCTTCACAATCAATGATTGATACGCTATATATGATAGATTATGAAAAATAAGCAAGGGATTTATAGCCTACTCATTTACCCAACAATGGTACTTCATGGAATAAATATTTGATATGTTTTCTTAGTCTTGTGCATATATCTTTCTCATCTGAATGGCTTAAAAGGATTTTGTGCTCAATACAATTTTAAATGCAAACTACTCTTATCACTATCCTCCATTGAAAATAAAATAATGGTTCTATTTCTAATGCTCTACTTTTGGGCCAAATTCCTTCACATATAATAGGTATTCTACAGTAGAACCACAATATGTCTTAGCATCAACTTATCCCAAACTCTTCATTAACCAATATACTGGCACTCTAACCAAATGAGTGAAACACAAGGCAATATTACCCAACAATATAAATGCATTCAAATGAAGACTAGAAGTGTAAATGACATACACATCTCAATTGTTGGATAGCTTTAGTAAAGCATAAAAAGGATTCCTTTCAATTGCTTACAAATTGTACAAATCGAAGGTGTATGGTTGAGTTGAGTGACAAAGTGTTAGGCTCTAATTTTGAAAGAAATTCTTGTAGCTAAAAAGTGATACATTAATTTAGTTGTCCAAGTGTGAATCCATAGAAAAAATCAAACTAAACATATCTTATATGAATCAAACACACACATGTCTCCAAGGACCATCGATGTTGTCTTCAATATTGGACTTTTGATTGGAAACAAGGAAGTGGATATCATAATATGATATGCAACTATTTTTGAATTGAAGTGGCCAAATCCCATCATTGCTAAAAATTGTATTTTCATACACCATTCACTCACAATACTCCAATATATATATATATATATATATATATATATATATATATATATATCTTCAACCATTCATTGAGTTTAGGGAGGAACCATATTTAGGTTTAAGATGTATATACTTAGTATTTAATTCATACTTCCTTATTTATATAATGTACTCCTGAGATGATAAAGTATCATAGACGATTGTTTTACTTGACAGTAAATGAAATGTCATATGCAATACCTCCTCATACAATGATTTTTTAAGTATTAAGATTGATATGAGTTGACTTCATGTGAATATGGGAATGCGAAAAATATAAATAATACCAAAATTATTAAGCAAGGTAAGTTCATATAATGTGAACCATAAGATGACAAAACAATGGAATTAAGGAATTGTGATATAATTTATGGTTACCATTCATTAGACTTTCCAATCAACACACAATCCAACCAACTAAGGAAATGCCACAATAACCAATTGTATGACCTCTAGGAAACAAGAGGTAGCCTACTAGCTTGCATATGACCACCACAAATTATATCTATCTTCTCAATGATGTGTTTTGATTGGTTAGGTTGGTATGACCTCTAGCTCAAGGAAATTACATGTGTATGTCACCTCTATTCACAATTCATCTCATGGCTCTATGGCCATCCAATAATTTACATAGTTGGGCTCTTGTGTGTCCTCGCCTACTGGATAGAAAAAAAAACCTTTGTGAGTGGAATTTCAATAAGATATAGACCAAGTTGGGGGAAATGGGAAGAAAAAATCTCCTTGTCCCTTCCATTTCTCATTCCCAACATTCTCTCCTATTATTATTATTATTTTTTTCTCTCTTTTTTCTTTCTTTATTATTGTGTTATATTTCCTTGTTTTCTACTTTCATTAAGAGTCTAAATTGTTTATATGTACCGAGTGTTACAACCATTGAATTTGTTTGGATCCATTTTAGATATCACCTCCCTATTGAGAGGCTTTTTGGCCGTTGAAATATTTAAATAAAACCAACTGTAGATCAATATACCTTTTGTTTGCTTCTTTGGAACATGGCTCTAACTCTCTCTCCTGGCTATAGCTTTGGCTCTAGCTCAATGTTCTACTAGTTATGGATATGGTTCTAGATCTAATTCTATATCCACTTGCTCCCACAGTGGAGAATTCTACTCAGTAACCCTTGACTCTAAGCAATATTCATATTCAAAATCTTCAATTAGAATTCATTCCCATCTTTGGTGTGCAAGTATCTCTTCATTATTACACTTGGATACAATCCATATTGGAAGTAAATGATAACCAAGTCAAATTCAGGTCTCTTCTTGTTCTGTAAGATCCCAATAAGCATATTCCATCATGCAACAAGTCCACTAAATGAACTGTGGTATGCCCTCTTTTGCTAGGATCAATTTATTATGACATCTAAACGATTCTACAATGCTTGCATCTCACTCAATATCTATAACAATGTCAATTTGAATGGTAGCGTATGTGTGCAAAGACAACCTTCATGAACTATCCAAAATATATTTTCTCCAATGACTATTATGGAGTTCCAATGAATCCTCATTATAGTTAACGTTTGTTTACAAATCCCTAATACATATACACTAAGGAAATATTCACTTGGAAGATAAACGACAAAAAATAAATAGGAGTTTCCCTTGATGTCAACATCAACTTATGTCCACGTCATTGATAGCGTTGACCTTCATTTTTCTTATAACTCTCTAGAAAATTTCTTATCTTTGGGTTATGGATGCAAACAACCTCTCATCCTCTTTACTCTTCACTCTCCATATTATTCTCCCCATAAAAAGAGACAATATATCTTCTCTATTGTAGGTAGATTGGACATAACAGAGAGGATGCAAATGATCTAGAGGATTTGAGACATATCTCATTCAAATATTATCAAGGAGATTCCAAGGAAATTAAAGAGAAGGGTAAGGATATTGGTTCCAGTTCATCATTTACTCAGCCTTTGAAGTTGTGGAAACTCTAAATTGGTTATCAGGAGCAACCAAACATCACAACAAGCTCCAATAAGCTGTCAAATTTTAGATGACATGCGAGTGGGTTGTAGAAAGGAAACACCATAGCCATTAATTGAGTCCTCTCTGTTTCGAGAATAATTTAATATTCTCTACTAAACAAGGCCAGCCACGTGAAGGTGGAATCTCTTATGGCCCTTTCCCCCCCTCACATCACTCTCAATTCCCAATACCCAATGCATGTACTTGAAAAACAAATTACATGCAAATTCATGCATATTTCATCATAAACAAACATCTACCATTCATTCAATAAAGGCTAACATTCATTAAACTATTGTTTCATTTAGTTAACACATTCATTCAATAAACCATTCATTCATTCTGTCACGTCCCCTCCCATCATTCCAGCTAGATGGAGAGGATCGTGAGGTTTAAACCAGACATCTAGTCCCATAGTCAGTAAATAAACATTCAATTTAAAAGAAGATGAACATATACAAATGCATAACCATTTGAAAACACAGCGGAAGTAAATTCATTTAATACATCCACATACATTCATAATATTCATCAAATGATAATTGCAATTTAATACAGGCGAATACTTATCTTATGCAAAAGTAGTCCCAATCAACTGGCTATGCAACTGCAACGTTCCACCCAACCGTAGGCCAGTGTGCTCCTCAATCTCTCAGCACCACTGCCACCCCTGAGCTGGGCATGATCTCTACAAGGAATCAGGGAATAGCAGACTCACACATAGCCAAGCATACACCAAGATGAGCCAAGCCAATCTACAATTGGGTTATCAGGCTGCTAGGAGATGGAAAGGAAGAGTTGCTAAGCTAGTGAGCTCCAACACAGAGCCAGGGATAACCTTGCAAGATCTATCTAGCTTGGCACCCACAATACCTACACACCCAACACAAGGAAGTATTCTTTTTACTGCTGTATAGTCCCTCAAGCCATACCTTCCCTATCTAGTGCTCTCAGGGTATGCATAGAAGAGTAACCAAAGCCCTCTTGATCTTCTTGAGAGGTTGTCTCCCCCACTAGGTTTATCAAGCCACTTCTGTCCACTACCACTCCAAAACTTCAGTTCATAGGTTCAAACCAAAAACAAGGATGCACACAACAGCAGAACACAATTATGGGGTAGGATAAAACGTTTTTACAGTGAGATGCATGAGATGGGGTTTCAACTAACTCAGAAAAACGTGGGAACCCACAAAAAAGAAATGGGAAGTTGGGGAACAACCCAGGGAATCCAAATCCGTTTTTAGAAAAACGTCCTTGGACATTCATGGGAAAAAACGACCTCCATACAGTCCCCAAATCGTGGCCCTTCTCTCCCAAGCTACTGTATATGCAAAAACGAACTCCTAGGCATGGAAAAATGCAGGATTTGGATGAAAAAGTGTAGGGAAAGACCCAGCTAGCTCCAACTGCGTGAATGAGTGAAGACTGCCTGTTCAGAATGGCTTTGGGAACCATTTCGTGGGTGTTTTCTTGCCCAAGGAGACAAAACACGAATTTCCAGGTTGATGGCTAGCCCATGCACGAAATTGGCTGCCATACTTCTTCATTCCCAAGGCATTAACTGCCTTAACCAATTTCTTGGAAGAATTAAATGATTGGGTGCATGGGACAAAATGGGTAGTTGGTGGTTTATGGGTTTTCTCATTGACACATGGGCTGACACCATTGGCTCAAGGGTTTGAATAATTTCCCTCCCTATTCCTTGTAGAATCATGCCCCCATCTCTTTGTTGCATTGCATAGCTAGTTGGGGTTTTTCCATTAAAATTCGTATTTACATGATGTTTTATTTACATTGTGCCCACCTCGCACAAGAACCATAGGCATCTATTTTTAATTGCCGATACATGAAACACTAAATCAATGGTGGGGCCTTGGCCTTGAGCTCCTCACCATGATTAAGTAACAATATTTACATCACTTACGATTTAAGTGCGAATGGGGTCAAAATGGGGACGTGACACATTCAGTGAACACATTCATTCAATAAAATCTAACATTCAATAAAGGTAATAGTTTACTACACTGAATCATTAAACCATTAAACCATTCATTCATTCATGAGGCCAAAAATCATGGACGACATATTATTATCAAATATAATTAGACAATATTTTTTCAATCACTTCTTTTTAATTCTTCTTCTCTTTACAAAATCTCTAAGAAAATCATCTTCTGGAACTTCTCCTCCAGTTCTTGGTTCTTCATCAGGTTGTAGTGATGTCTGCATCCTAGAGTGCTCGCAACGTGGATTTTGTGTCAAGGGGTTCGGATTTGCTGTAACAATGTGAAAATATTGCATCGATATATTTTTCTATTTTAATGACAAGTATTTCATTTAAAAAAAACATAACAAAGGTGTTTTTTTTACCTATTGTGGCAACATCATGTTCTTCATTTTCTTGTCTAGGCTCAACCTGTACAGTGTGACTCTCTACATGCTCTGCAGTTGAAATATGGAAAAGTACAATTAATGTTCACCGTCTACAATGCTGTATATAAAATCATAGCATATGAATAAATTCATTACCAGGATTCAAAGCATGATCTTCAATTTGTTGTTGTCCCTCCTCGACATTAAGGGGATCATTTCTTTCCTACTCAAAACAAAGTCAATATTTTATGTCAATTATTTATAACGAATAAATTGCACAAGTAATAAATCTTCATTAAACTATATAGATTTTATATACCTGTCCACCAGATGGATCAATACCAGAAGACTTTGTTTGCCCAGACAAGCTTTTTCGGCATTCAAAAACATCTCCAAAGCCATGCTGGAAGCCAAGCTTCAAGTCTTCCTTAGTGGGAACTTCTTTGAATCGGTCGACCTACATATTTGCATAACATCGTTAATTTACATTTTGCAGTGAAATAAAAGGAAAAACAATTTGCAATTTATTATTTGGATGCATTATTGGTTTTTCGAAACTTACAATTTGTGCCGCCAAATTGGAATAATGACCAGGCCCAAGCTTTTGCTGACCAATTTTTTCCAGTCTTTCCCTTGTGGCCTTTGATGTGTATGACAGCCTATAAAAGTGTTGAAATACGTTAGATGTTCCAAATTCGATATAGAAATCAATAATAATAAGGTTTAGAATTACATTGTGGAAAGTATTGCATACCTCCTTGTGCCTGGTGTTATCTTTCCTTCTTTTCTCAGACCCCTCTCCTTTCCATCTTCCACTAGAGCTCTCCACTCTCTTGTTGGAATCATCAGAGGGAGATCATACGTAGGGTTCCTTTCTAGGTGAAATCTATATTGGTCTTGGACAATATTCATATGTTGTCCAACCTTTTTCAGGACCAAGGCTCGATCGAAGGTTTTGTTTCCGAACATGCCAACCAACTGATTAGTGAGCTCATCTTTTAAATTTTTCAGTTGTCTATCCCACCTTGTGCGGATGGTGGGCCCGAAGATATCCAAGCAAAAATCATTCAAATGTTTATAAAAAAAAACATTTCCTACAAAATGATCTTTCCATGATCATAATTACTTGAAAAAAAATGTTTTATTGGTATATTACAATCAAATTATAAACACTAACTTGATTAACGTATATTTACCTACGATCTTCTCTATCTTTATTGGGAAGAGATCTTCATCCACCAAAAATGTTGTCTCGATTGTTCCCATGCTAGTGACACAGGAAGATCCTGGAAATGCAGCTTCGACAATATCAATACTAGGAGGCTTGGTGTCCACCCCTTCTTCTGGACGATCTAGTGTGCGTCAGTCACTAGCGGCCGGTGTGCTCACAACTGGGGTCCTGGGTGTTGCGGAACGTGTTGCCAACTATTCAGTTGACAAAAATGGCTAATGAGTCGATGTATGTGGATTCATTTGCTCATGATGCGATGTCTCTCCATGAGCATCACTAGGGAAAACACCGCCTTGATGACTAGTGTGTGGTCTCAGAAAATTATGTAAATACAAACCACATTTTCTAAGTTCACTATCATATAAAAGTGAAAATTATAAATTTATAAATGAATTATATTATGATTCAAGATTCTGCAACTTACTGGCAAGGCTTCATTTCTCTAATTCAACACTGCAATCCTGGCTCGAATTGCGTCTGTCTGCGGAATTTGGAATAACATGTTAAATTTTGAGCATTAATTCACAATACTCTTGGATCTTTAGTGAGAGAATAACATATATTGTATATCAATGCATAACAATCACAATAAGCATGACAAGCATCACAAGAATCAAAAGCATGAGAGACAAGAGACACAGAGTTTCCGTGGGGAAGACCCTAAGGTGAAAAACCCCACAACTTCCTTAGAGATAGAGAGAGAAATGGCTCAACCAAAGTACAACCAAAATACACTTGAGATAGTCTCCTAGAGTAGATGATCCTCCTCCTCACTAGTGCGCCACTTTCTGAGTGAGTGAAGTGTGTCTTTCTGAATGATGCAAATAGAGATCTCCCGATCTCTATTTATACTTAACCTATTTTCCCAGTGACCTTATGGGGTCAACTTGTCTATCTAGATACATCCACAATATAATATATATTTTAGGGTTGGCCCCACACATAGTGGTCTAATAACCCATTGGCAAGTACACACACTTGCGACACTTGTCAATCCACATGACGACACTTCCTTATAGAGGAATATCACATCTCTTATAAGGGTACGATAAATATATATGAAATACATAGATGAAATACATTCCGAAGTTACATATACATCAACACTCCCTCTTAACTAGGAAGGTATTTCTCGACACAATTATGCTAGACAAGTCTTCTGCTCAGGATCATCTTCATTGATGCATCATCATCATCATCGTCACTGCTACTTCTATCTCAACCAATCTCTAACTCTACTCGTCATAGAAAGTTCTACAGAGACAGTCCTTTTTCATACTAGATGTAGGCCCACCACCTGCAGGTCTTCATCATCTGTGCGAACGGTCTGATAGAGGTGGCCTCTTAAGACTAATTTTATGTGCAGATGCAATATCGAAAAGAGTATCCCAGGAACATTTATGTGCCTAAGAACGACCGGAAAGATCTCCCAGGACTGATTACATGCATCTCCTCCACAATACCTTTAAAGAGCATCCCAAGAACATTTATGTGCCGCAGCACGACCAGCAAGATCTCTAAAGAGCATCCCAGGACTTATTACGAGCACACAGCTCAACCTATCAGATCTCCAAGACTGATTACATGTGGATAGACAAAACCTTTAAAAAGCATCCCAGGAACATTTATGTGCCGCAGCACGACCAGTAAGATCTCTAAAGAGCGTCCCATGACTAATTACGAGCACACAGCTCAACCTCTTAGATCTCCAGGACTGATTACATGTCTCCGTAGTAATACCTCATCCCAGGACTGATTACGAGCACACAGCTCAACCTATCGGATATCTGAGGACTTATTACATACTACATAGCAATACCGGAAAGAGTACCCTAGGAACATTTATGTGCCGCGGCATGACCGGTAAGATCTCCTAGGACTGATTACATGCTATTTGCACAGCCTACCACATATCATCTCTGACCTCCAAGTATCAAACTGATACTCATGATCCAACAGATCATCATCGCACGAGGCATCATCCTGATGCCCATGATCATACTGATCATCATCACTTGTACCATCCTGGTACATATCATCTGGAGAAACATCCTGAAGCTCATCATCATGATCAACCTGATCATACAATGCATCCACCTGATGCACACCAAGTATCTACCTGATACAAATACAAATACATGATACATATCAACATACATGATCTACCTGATCATACAATGTATCCACCTGATACATATACAGATACATGGTCCAAGCATCCAACATGATGCATATACAAATACATACAAATGATCCAACTGATCATATCTAGCATCCAACATGATGCGTACATACATATAAATGATCCAACTGATCATATCCAGCATTAACACGATGTGTACATGCATACAAATATAAATGATCCAACTGATCATATCCAGCATCAACACGATGCGTACATACATACAAATATAAATGATCCAACTGATCATATCCAGCATCAACACGATGCGTACATATATACAAATATAAATGATCCAACTGATCATATCCATCATCCAACATGATGCATATACAAAGCAGTAATTGGAGCATCGTCCCGATGCTTATCATCTAGCGCTTACATCAACAGCCATGTGAAGGATCCTCCTTCCAACGTGCTTGGAATGGCTTCAGCAAATGTGACCATCACTTCCTCGAAGTGTCGTCGATCTGAAGAACACCAAGCCTCTCCCTGAAGTACTCGAACTTGACCCTGGCTAGTGGATTCGTCAGCACATCTACAATCTGCTCGTCTGTTGCAACATACAGGGGCTTCACGGCTCCTCTCTGCACCATATCCCTGATATAGTGATATTTTATCTTTATGTGTTTCGACCTGTCATGAAACATTGGGTTCTCAGAAAGCTTCACACAACTCTGGTTATCGCAGAATATACCAGTAGTATCCAATGGGAGATCAAATAACTCAGACAGTAGCTTCCATAGCCATACTGCCTCACAACTAGCTGAACAGACTGCAACATATTCTACCTCAGCTGTACTCAGTGCTACGTAGGACTGCTTTCTACTGAACCAAGAGATCACACCTAATCCCATACTTAAGCAGCACCCAGATGTGCTCTTCCTATCTGCAGCACTGCCTGCACAATCTGAATCAACATAACCTTGCAGGTTAAACTTTTGATTTGCTTCATACTTGAGCCCATAATCCATTGTACCCTTCAGGTACCTCAAAACATGCTTTACAGCAACTAGGTGAACACTCCTCGGATCCGTTAGGAACTGGTTCAATGTGTTCACTGCAAAGAAAATGTCTAGTCTCATGTTTGTCAGGTACATCAAGGACCCAATGATCTGACGATACATAGAGACATCAACTGGCTCAGATGAAGCATCACATAGAAGCTTCAGATTCGATGCCATGGGTGTGGCCATGGCCTTGCAATCCATCATCCCCAATCTCTTCAGGATATCTACTATGTACTTCCCTTGACCAAGGAAGATCCCACCTGAATTCTACCACACCTCCATACCCAGGAAATAATGCATCATTCCCAAATCTTTCATATCGAACTCAGCAACAAGCTTTCTCTTAGTATCTGCAATCAATCTATCATCTCCTGTTACAAATAAGTCATCCACATACAAGAGTAGAATCACAGGATTCCCTTCCTCAACCTTGTAGTAGAGGTTGGAATCCACTTTACTCTTGGTAAATCCCAAGCTAGATAGGAAACTGTCCATCCTACCATACCAAGTTTTGGGAGCTTGCTTCAAGCCAAACAAGGCTTTCTTCAATCTGCACACATATGACTCCTTGTCGTGTATTTCAAAACCGAGTGGCTGCTCCACGTATACTTCCTCTTCAACTACACCATTCAAGAAAGCAGTCTTGACATCCATCTGGTGTATTTTCCATTTCATTGCTGCAGCCAGGGCAAGTACTATTCTGATGGAAGTATACCTGGCTACAGGTGCAAATGTTTCTTCATAATCTATTCCCTCTTTCTGAGAGAAGCCATGAGCTGCGAATCTTGCTTTGTATTTCTCTACACTGCCATCTTCAGCATGCTTGATTTTGTAAATCCATTTGGAAGTCACAACATACTTCTCTTTAAGTCTTGGGACAACATCCCAAACATCATTCTTCATTATTGATTGGTATTCCTCAACCATGGCATCCTTCCATTCTTTTTTTTCCGTTGCTTCTTCATAACTGGAAGGTTCTTTGTTCATAATGTCACAGAGTAAAGCAACATAGCTGGTATGTGATCTGGTTCTCTTCTTTGCTCTGTGTTCTTCTTCTGGAATGCCAAATCTTTCTACATCTTTAATGAGCTCTCTAGCCCATGCAGGTTTCCTCTTGTGAGAGTTATCCTCACGGGGTGGATCTACAGGTTCTTGCGGATCTTCAAACTCACGAACAACTTCTGGAATTGCTTCAGTCATGGTAGTGTCTTGAAATCTAGTTTCCTTAGGTTCTTCATGAACTTCGATAGGTGCCTTCCTTGATTTGATGAATGCTGAGTTTTCATCAAATGTTACATCCCTGCTGACATCAATCTTCTTGAACCCTGGAAAGTATATTCTGTAAGCCTTCGATCTTTCACTGTAACCCACAAAGATACCCTTCTTTCCCGAAGGATCTAGTTTGGTCCTCTTTTCCTTTGGGACATGAGTGTATACTGGACAACCAAATATTCTGAGATGGCTGACTTTAGGTTTCTTACCAAAAAAGACCTCTTCTGGTGTCTTATTGTCCAATATCTTGTGGGGTGTTCTGTTCTGCACATATACAGCTGTTATAGCTGCTTCTGCCCATAGATGCATAGGTAGATCCTGGTCATGCAGCATTTCCCTTGCTGCTTCCATGATTGTTCTTTTCTTCCTTTCTGAAACTCCATTCTGTCGAGGATTATAAGGAGCAGTCAACTCCCTCTTAATCCCTGAATCATTGCAAAGCTTCTTGAAGTCACCTGAGGTGAATTCTCCACCATTGTTGGATCTGAATGTTTTGATCTTCTTGTCAGTTTGATTCTCCATCAAGGTTTTGAATTCCTTGAACTTATCAAACACCTCATCTTTGTTTTTCAAGAAGTATACCCAAGTCTTCCTGGAGAAGTCATCAATAAATGAGACATAGTAAACATACCCACTTAGAGAACTGGATGACATGGGACCACAAACATCTGAGTGGATGATTTCCAAGATATCCTTTTCCTTGCTTTCACTGCTTGGGAAAGCCTTCTTAATGTTCTTACCTTTTGCACATCCTTTGCAAACACCTTCATGTTTGGTCTTGATTTCAGGAAGACCCTCTACAACCTTGCTTGCAATTGGAAGTGCCCTATAGTGCATATGAGCAAGTCTTTTATGCCAAAGTTCACTCGGCTCCATGGATTCATGCACCATGGCATTTTTAGGTTGTCCTTTCAATTTATACAAACCTCCCTCTTTCTCTCTAATCACTACTGCATAATCTATGGTCTTTCCCTTTGGCCACATTAGGACTTGGCCATCCACAAATGCAACTGTCATACCTTTTGCATCTAATGCAGAGATGGAGAGTAAGTTCTTCTTGAGCCCAGGAACATAAAGGACTTCTTTCATCTTCAAAGTTTTTCTAGAATCTAGGTTGTAGGAGGCTTCACCACTTCCTTTGATTGGGTATTGATAATCATCCCCAAGTTTCACCTTATGGGGTGATTCATGTTCAGACAAATTTACAAAATATTCTTTAAACCCAGTCATGTGTTTGGAAGCCCCACTGTCAATTAACCAATCATTACAACCATGGGAGATAGTACCTGTGAGAGCAGAGATTAGAACATACTCTTCTTCACTTGATGAGTCATCATTACTATCATCACTTTCTGCCCTAGACTTCTTCTTTTGAGGTTCATCATCTTCGGCAGCATGAGCATGGTACCTTTTTTTGTTAACCTTCTTCTTCTTGCTGGAGTTGTTGTTGTTGTGGTTGTCCCTTTTGTTCTTGGGACATTCTGAAGCAAAGTGACCCTTCTCATTACAAGTGAAACACCTTAGATCTTTCTTGTCTTGGTGAAAATGATGGGAAGATTTCTTCTTGTGATGGGATAGCTGCCTCTTGAACTTGCCCTTCTTAGTGTGAGCTGTGAGAGCTTGATCTTCATTTACCATCTTCTCTTCTCTTGCCACAAGCCTTGCTTCTTCTTGAGAACATTCCTCCCACAATATGATGAAGGAGATTAATTTCTTTCTGGCACAGATCCCCTGGATAAAAGAGTCCCATGACCTAGGTAGGCCATTCAAAGTGGTCATAACAATTTCACCATTCTCCACCATTTCATCTACAGATTCAAGTTGTTCCTTGATCTGAGAGACCTTGGAGAAATAGGATTGAATGGTTTCTCCATTCGACATCTTGACCCCTTTCAATTGATTCTGTAGGGTCATCTTCCGATTTATGTTCTTCCCTTCAAATAGCTTGGTCAAAGAGTCAAACATAGGCTTCGGTGTCTTTAGAGAAGACACATGGGATATGAGATGCTCTTTGATAGAATCCGTAATGATTCTCTTTGCCTTGACCAAGTTCTTATTATGCAATACCTTAGCCTCTTCATCCTCTGGGATAAGGATGTCTTCTTTTATATATGAGTGCAACTCATTCTTTTCCAGGATTAACCCAATCCTATACTTCCAAGCTCGGAGGTTATCAGCCCCTTCAAGCTTATCCTCAAGCTTGGTGTGGTGAGAATTCTTGAGGATTAATTCAAATGGAAATAGAAAAGATTTAGGTTTTATCACTTGAAATGCTGAAAACTGGATCTAGTCTTGGATTAGGGTTTGTCAAAAAAACCCTAAAAATTCAAAATGTAATTTTCGACTTTCTAAAAGGATACAAAGATGTGCCTTGATGAGCTGATCAGCCTGGTGTATTCAGAATTTGAGATCAGCAAATCTTTACCCTTCAGATTTTTCTTTTTGTCCTCTCGGGTTCACTAGGGAGAGCCCTGAATTAGGGTTTGAGTTTCTCGGAGATCTACCCAGCCCAAAATCTCGATCCAAAGCTCTAAACTTCGATTTGTGCAAGGAGCTTCCAGCTATGTCTTCAGATTTCAGAAATGCCTATTTTTGTGGAAACCCTATTTTTTAGGGCCAAATATGAAAATGCTCAGAATTGAATTCTGATTGGACAGATAGATTCTCCTTGATATGTAGAGTCAATCTACTATACTGCTTTTCCAAAAACGGTGGAGAGAAACCCAATAAACAAGAAACTCAAGTTTCTGTCATTGCAAAATGTCTTCTTCTCAGGTTAGCTCTGATACCATGTTAAATTTTGAGCATTAATTCACAATACTCTTGGATCTTTACTGAGAGAATAACATATACAGTATATCAATGCATAAAAATCACAATAAGCATCACAAGCATCACAAGTATCAAAAGCATGAGAGACAAGAGACACAGAGTTTCCGTGGGAAAAACCCTAAGGTGAAAAACCCCACAACTTCCTTAGAGATAGAGAGAGCAATGGCTCAACCAAAGTACAACCAAAATACACTTGAGATAGTTTCCTAGAGCAGATGATCCTCCTCCTCACTAGTGCGCCACTTTCTGAGTGAGAGAAGTGTGTATTTCCGAATGATGCAAATAGAGATCTCCCGATCTCTATTTATAATTAACCTGTTTTCCCAGTGACCTTATGGGGCCGACTTGTCTATCTAGATACATCCACAATATAATATATATTTTAGGGCCGACCCCACACATGGTGGTCTAATAACCCATCGGCAAGTACACACACTTGCGACACTTGTCAATCCACACGACGACACTTCCTTATAAGGGTACAATAAATATATATGAAATACATAGATGAAATACATTCCGAATTTACATATACATCAACATAACAGAAGAACAATCTCTGCACTAATTTTTTCCAAGACATTCTTGATAACAGTCATTAGTGTAGGGTTGTGTCTACACTAGTTCAACTATTTTACTAAGAATTGGTGAAATTCTATGTTAGAAATGAAGCAATTATCGCAAATTTCTTAAGATCTAAGAACATTTCAGGATTAGAATCATGCAAGATAAGCAAACATTCAACACTAAAATGGTAGAAACTTGAATTTATTCATATTAAAACAATGAAGAAGATACATGATTACCATGGATATGGGTGTGCATCCTTCCTCCATTGCCATAAGATTTCCTTCCTTCACCCTTGCTTTTGAAGAATTTGAACTATTTCTCCTCCTTCAGAATCTCTCCAGCATTCATTTGCTCTTCCTTTGTGTGTTTGAAAATGCCTCCCATTCCTTTCTTATATAGCATTGGGAAATGAGTCTTAGGTTTTTCTTCTAAATGTGGGATTCCTCATTTTCTTTAATTTAGATTATTTTCAACTGAAAACCCACTTTTCAATAGTTTTTAGGCTTTTTACACCACTTAGAATGATTTTAAGTGCAAATAATGCATTTTAATCCATTTCTCAGAGAGGATTCATCTCTTAATGAACTTGTGTCATGTCTTCCTGCTGCAGGTTCATGGTAAACATATGCCTCTTCTATCACATGGCTAGGAGTGTTAATTTGATTGTTAACAGATTCCCCCTAATGTGTGAGGTCCGAAGCAGAGCTAAGGGCCGAAATACATTACTAAAATTTATACATTGTATATTGATACTCTTTATACTGATACTCGTTATCGTTCAAAGCAAGGACAAGGGAAGGAAAAATCACTGGCGCAGGATTGAGGATCACACCTACAAAACATAACAGTTTCTCAAATATATAATATCTTCCTGAGGTGGCATACCCATGCTCAGCAATAAAAAAGCATGGCCACGAACAATACACAGTGGATCCATGTCAAAAGCAAATTTTTTTGAAATCTAAACATGCACTTTGATGAGTGAGAGAACAAAGTCTTTATTGAACTTTTGACATGGCAGTCTAATCTTGCATAGCTCGGGCAGTGCATCAATGAGTGATACAACTGTTTTTCCCAAGGTCTTCAATAGAAACTGACGATAGTACGAGTTTATATCATGCGAATAAGTGATATGATGTCGAGCATAATAAAACACCATCTAATTACCGATCATTGATGTATACCGTTAACAGATGTGAAGAGACCCACCGATAATGATGATGGAATATAAGGTACTGAATACAAACTAACAAGTGTGAATAGATGTTCTGAAGTTGAATGCTTGTAGAATCAAACAATCAGGGGTCATTGATGTATACCCACTGTAATTTGTGAGGAAACCTGCCACTAATGACTGCAAGATCCAAGGTACTCTTTGGGTTTCTAGATCCATGTCCTAGATGATGATTTGATGTCGATAGGAATAGATCCATCGGAAGGAGGGAATTAATGAATCCCACATCAACCAATACGAAACAAAGATCAGTAGTCTAATATAATTTGGTAGAACTGCAAGATCCAACACTATATACTGACACAAGGTAGGCCGACATGATTGGTGAGAAATATTTGAGGAATGGTCGACTCAGTTTGGACTTCCCTTGAACACATAAAACGATGCAGAATGGACACTTGGAAACATAGGACTTTGAGTAACCGACCTTAATGAAATCTGCTAATACTAGATGCATTAACGAAAGCTCCATTGGTGACGGGAAGGATAACCCATCGGTGGAGACCTGTTCAAAATACTTGTACAGTTTTCTAAGGAAAATGTAGATGGTGTACTGACAACGGAGAGCAAATTATGTGCCATGTTCAAGGGCGACAAGGACTGACTGTTTCTGTTCTCTTTAGATTTTATAATATGAAGTGATTCAAGTCTCTCCCTTTTTGGATTTTTGTGTTTTTAAATTTTTATGCTTTTAAATTTTTTGTAAAAAGAATAAAGAATGCTATGATACATAGGAAGGAACGAGTGTTGCATGGGCATACGCCTATTTTTCAAGGGCACAGGTTAGGCCAAGGCAAAGATCCATCTTGCAAACAAGGGCTAAGCTAGTTGTGCACACTCTTACAGCTGTTCCCTCCTAGGGTAGGCTATTTGAAGCAGGATTATGTGTCGACGGACGGTGAAGTAATACCATGTGACTGAGGTTATCCAATTTGGTGAAATGGCCAAGTAGGAATGGGTCAATGTGGTTTACTTCATCTTCAGTCTTGTGAAAAATGTCAAAATCATAGATCATCATGAATCATGGTATGTCTCAACTACCTGAATAAAATAGTTCGAACTGTCAAAGTATTCAAGTCCTGAAATCAAGACCCATTTCACTAGCCAGCTGTTTAATTAGAAACTGGTTCAAATGTGCATTTAATATCTAAAAAGATAGCAAAAAATGAGGAATTATGCATCTTTCTATCATTCAAAAGGATATGGTTTGCACATGTATGAATAAAAGATAAGTAAAAATACTCATGATTTACCATATGTGTTCATTGTGTAACTGATGTATGAGAGGAAGCATCCCCTTTCAACTTGAATTCCTAGAAGTTATGAACCTTTAGTCTTTGATCTACCAGTAGTGGGTTAGTTTCGATGTCAAACTAGAAAATTTTGAAACAGTTTCCCATGTTTTCGATTTTTTTCCAAATTTTTCATTTTTTTTGTTTGTATGAACAATTTTTGGGTATTATCTGTAAGAACAAGAATAAAAAATAGAAATAGTATTTACACTATTCTTTTTGGTGTGTGCAAATTTACACACTTTTTGGGTTATGATGTAAGCTAGGTTATTTTGGTTTTACTTACGTCCTTGAATGATGTGTTCAATTAAATTGGCCATGAAATAATGTACATGCTTTCTTTCGGTATAATGTTAATGACTTAGATGCCAATCAAGTACATAGTTGGCCAAAGAATCAGCCAAACTATTTAGACTTCTAGGAAAATGTATATATTCAATAAACTCGAACTAAAGCTCTAAAAGATGTACTCGTAGAAACTTTCTAAACAGTGTAGGATGTCGAACCTGATATTGACCATTTAACTGGGATACAACGAATTTTGACTCCATTTTGACGATTATTCATCAGATTCCAAGGGTAACAACCTCGATAAGAAGCTCAATGACTGCACTATATTCTGCAACATTGTTGGTTGCAAATCTGAGAAAAATTCCTCTTGAACTAAGAACTTCGTTATTAGGTGTGAAAATGACCCATGCGGCGGAAGCAGCATTCTGAGAACTATGGCTGGCGCAGTCTGCATATCCCAAATATGTGAAATATTTTTGTGCCATCTGCCAAAGTGACAACAAGTGGGCCAAAACTTGGGCAAATGGTCTCTACACGAAATATTCTTGTGCCATCTGCCCAAGTTTCAACAAATATAGTACTCTCCTTCTCTATGGGTAACTCAGACATTAATTCAGCAAATGCCAACAACTTCTTTGCTTTAGCATTTTTGAATTCGAGGTCAAATTATTGTAAAATTACTATCCATTTTGAGTATTTACCACCAATGACATGGCGGGACAAAATGTGTCTCATGGGGTTCATTTTCGCCACTATGGTTGTTTTTCTTGGAAGTATGTAATGTCTAAGTCGTGGGACAGCATGGACTTTTGCCAAGTCCAACTTCTCGACCTGGGAATACCTCAATTCGGGACCTGCAAGGCCCTTACTAAGATAGTAAATAACATGTTCTTGAGATGATTCGTCTTCTTGTGCTAAGACCATTCCAATTGTGGAAGGAGATGCAGCCAAATATAGCAGAAAGTCTCTATTATAGTTCGGTGGACTAAGCACCGGGGCAAAGACCAAAGCTTTCTTTATTTCATCAAATGAACATTGATCTTGGTCATCCCATATGAATATTGCATCTTGTTTTAAGAGACGCATGAAACCTTTAGCTTTTTTCAGCAAAATTCTCGACAAATCTCCTCAAGTAGTTAGCTTTCCCTTGAAGGCTTTGAAGTTGAGTGATTGTTTTCAGGGAAGGAAACTGAAGTATTGCCTCAAACTTGATGGGATCAACCATGATCCCTTTTTGGGACACTACGAACCCAAGTAACCTCCCATAGTCCACACAAAACATGCATTTATGTGGATTTAACCTAATGTTGTACTTATGGCAACGCTCAAAGATGGCCTATAAATGTGCACCATGTTCAGCTCTCTTTTTATATTTAGCTTCCAAATCATCATGGTAAACCTCGACAATATCCTTAATGTCGTGAAATGCGTATGACATAGCTCTTTGAAAGGTAGCTCCGGCGTTTTTAAGGCCGAATGGCATTTTCCTATAAGTGAAGGTCCCCCAAGGGCATATATAAGTTGTTTTATGTTGGTCTTCCTTTTTTATATGGATTTGGTTGTAACCGGAGAAGCCGTCCATAAACGAGAAGATTTCTTTCCCGACACATTCATCAATGATCGGATCAATGAAGGGTGTGGGATAGTTATCTTTGGGACAAGCTAAATCGAGATCTCTAAAATCGGTACAAACCCGGATAGTTCCTTGTTTTTTGTTAACAGGAACCGGATTGGATACCCAATCAGTCAAAGGAAGAGGATAGATGAATCCAAGTTTTAAAAGCTTTTCGACCTCGGCTTTAATGGTAGTAGACTTCTTAAGGTTCATTGGATATAGTTTTTGCTGCATAGGTTTGGCATTAGGATAGGTTTTGATCTCATGTTCTACGATACTCGGATTGATGCCTGGCATTTCTTCATAAGTCCATGCAAATACATCACGAAATTTTTTAAATAAAGCAGTGTAAAATATTATTTCCTCAAGAGAACAATCCACATCTATGTTGATGTGCTCAATGATGCCAGGTTTGATAGATATATCAATTCGGATGGTTTTCAAAATGTTTGCGAAATTGCCTTCTAAACTCACATTGTGTATTTGGATAGGGCATTGGTACTTGCTAATGTCATCATCGAAGTAAAAAAAATTCGTTGAATTGCCTTCTGAACTCATATTGTGTATTTGGTCAGGGCATTGGTACTTACTGATGTCATCATCAAAGTAAAACTTTTCAGGTTTGACTTCTAATGAGTCTATCTTAGGAAGAAACGAGGCATTAGAGAAATTTTGAGGTCAGAAATGAGCCTCAAAACAAAGAAAATGTACTATAAAAATCAACCAATCACATTCTAGTAGATGACATCATACCCCATGGTTGAGATGGCATTGCATGAGTTAAGAATGCTTATTTGTCAATTTTTCTATGGTGTATGAAAACTCATAGTTAACCAAGGTAGTAGTATAAGTATTTTTAAGTCATAAAGTAAAGTACTCATAATGAAAGTCTTTTAACATTTTTTCATAGAATAATATTATTGTCATTTTCAAGTAAAGTACTCATAATTCATAATATAAGAAGGTCCTTTCACATTTTTTTATAAAATAATATATTGTCATTTTCATGTTTTTAATTTTAAATTATATATTCACTTCTTTCTATTTAATATCATAATGTCAAACTAATATATATATATATATATATATATTCATTTCACATTTTTTCATAAAATAACATTTTTGTCATTTTCATATTTTTAATTATATATTCACTCCATTTTATTTAATATTATAATGCCAAACTAATTTATAAGCGCACACACACACACACACACACACAAACATATATATATATATATAATTTTCAAAGCTTTTTTTCCAGCGAAAAAAAAACTACTATTGATATTAAAAAATGAATCAAATAGTATAATGAAATTCATGATTCAGCAGCCGAATCAAGTAGCATGAGAAACATCAAAACAGAAAGACATGATCTCTACAATGATCTCATAACCCCTTAAAGGTTCCATAGCTACTAGCATCACTACATATGAGAATTACATAAGCAAAATACAAAGAGTATGAACCCAACAGTTCAGAAAAAAACCCCTATAATCAGTCAAAAAAGTAGGTGGAGCCATAGTCCTGTAGACAATTATCGAGCCATTCCTCCCAAAATAGCTGCCCTTCTACACCCGATAAGGCTTGTTTTGAAAGCTTATCAGCAAGGGAGTTATGTTCTCTATAAATATGCTCGAAAATGATACCCTGTTGCTTTGAAATTTCAAAATGTGTCCGTAGAGCCCAATGTCTCAAGTTCAATACGTTAAATTTGAATTCACCCGCAGCCCATTTGATGGTAACCCTGGAGTCACCATAAACCTTGATGTTAACCAAACCAAAGATATTAGCAATTTTAAGAACACACCAGAGAGCCATTAACTCCGCTTTCATATTTGTGCCTGATCCACAATTGAGTCTAAGAGTAAAATAATGAGACTCGTTCAGATAAATGACTCCCCCAACAGCACATAAACCAAATTGAGAAGCTCCATTGAAGAAGAGAATAGGTTGATCCACTTTGAAATTAAATAAACTGATTCTTCCTGTCTTTAACTTAAGCTCATCT
Source organism: Larix kaempferi (assembly GCA_027924585.1). NCBI lineage: Eukaryota > Viridiplantae > Streptophyta > Pinopsida > Pinales > Pinaceae > Larix > Larix kaempferi. Next base: position 658,556 of record BSBM01001596.1, on the reverse strand, counting down.
TCCTTACATGTATCAAATATGTTTAATGCAATCCTGCTACATAGAAGATAATCAGGAGTGACATTCTGAAATATGGCACAGTTTCTGGAATATCAAATAGCCCAGGGAATACATATAGCAATGTAAAAATGATTCCTGCTGTGTCTGAACCAATTTAATAAACACTTGTTAAAATCACCCATGTCCCAGCACTGTGAAATATTCAATCTAGTCTAAACCACGCCCCAGATCTTATTAGTGAAACTGCAATTTACAAAGAGATGTTTTTTTGTCTCAGCTTCATTTTTACAAAGTATACATAGGCTGGGTCCACTCCAACCCCGTTTACACAGGTTGTCTCGGGTCTTCAATTTATCTTGTAATAACAACCAACATAAACATTTAAGTTTTGCAGGGATAGACCAGTGCCAGAGCCTCTTATACCACCAATCCTGTGGATAAATAAACACGTCTTGAACAATTCTAGAATAAGCAGATCGTGTTGTAACAAGACCAGTAGCAGGGCTTCCCCCCCAAATAAGCAGATCCGGATATTGACTTATTCTAACACCTGTAGAGTTTAAATTCGTGATGTAAGCATCCCAAATATAAGCAAAGTGACCAGAGAGACCAATGTCTCGAGCAGACAACCACTTTGCATTGTTCACATTCCCATTGCGAAGAAGATAGATTTTGTCCAAGGTATTCAATCCAATGATCTGAAGATATCAGGAGATGGAAAGAGGCAGAATATAATTCTCTTCCATACCAATGATGGGGTCAATCCCAACGCGAATCATTTCTCCCGACCCTACCTGCCATATAAGATCATTTTTGATCCAATGAAAGATCTTCATAAAACCTTGCCACAAGGGGAGAAGTTTGAACTTACCAATTTGGGGCTTCTAATCCAGTAGGAAATATCCAATTTTATATATTTGCAATAAATGAGAGAAGACCAGAGAGTTTTGCCAAAAAGACATCTCCAGAGACTTTTGAGTCTGAGAACAATGTTAAAGATGCCCAAATCCTTAATTCCCCAGCCCCCAAATCTATACGGTCTGGAAATGGTATCTGCTACAGCCATACAAATCTTTCCACTGTTTGCAGACCCAAACCAAAGAAAATTGAAGAAGTATCTTTTGATGATCTTAAGAATAGCTGATGGAACTTCAAGCAAAAAAAACCAGTAAACAGGTATGCTGGAAAGCACAGACTTCAATAAGATAAGCTTACCACCAATAGACAATAACCTGTAAGACCAATGTGCTATTCGTGCCTCAATTTTTCTCAGCAACCAATACCAATCCTTAGTTTGATAATTGTTTGGTTTGAGATAGAAACCCATATATTTAAAACCCTGTTCTAAATGACAACACTTAAAAGGCAGAATCGAAAGAATGTCACTAAGGTGTCCATCCTTTGGAGATAAATGGTAAAAGTTAGATTTAGCAGAGCTAACTTTCATCCCTGAAGCACAACAGAATGACTGAATGATATCATTGTATGCAAACCACTCCTCAACAGTGTCCACACCAGCCACTAAAACATCATCAGCAAAAAGAGTATGGGTAGTCACACAATCCTTTGAAATCTTTATACCTTTTATCTGCCCTCTCTTTATAGCTTGATTGATCAATCTGCTGAACCCATCCATTACCAAAATAAATAACAACGGGGATAGGGGACACCCTTGTTTGATCCCCTTGGAGCAGCTGAAAAAATCAGACGGACTACCATTTACAAGCACAGAGATGCTCGTGGAAGTAATACAAGCCATTATCCATTTAATGATTGAAGGAGGCATCCCAATTCTGATGAGGATCAATCTGAGAAAAGACCAGCTAACCCTGTAATAGGATTTTTCCAAGTCCATCTTAAGCAAAAGTGCTTTTTTCTTATATATCTTAATACTATGCAGCAGCTCCTGCGAAATACCAATTGCATCATGTATTTGTCTTCCTACCAAGAACCCAAATTGTTCCATAGAGATATGCTGAGATAGAACAGACTTAATACAATCAGCAATGATTTTTGAAATAAGCTTGTATAGCAAGTTGCAGAGAGCAATCGGACGATAATCACCAAAAGACCTGGGATTATCTTTTTTGGGAATGAGGGTAACAAATCTGGAATTAAGACCACCCGAGATATATCCATTGATCCGAGAGTAGTTCACCAAATCTTTAAGTTCTCTCCCCATCAGATCAAAAAAATGCAGATAAAGCTCCACCGGCCACCCATCGGGCCCGGGGCTTTTCTCTTTAGCAAAAATTTTCAGGGTCTGTTCAATTTCTTCCAGGGAGACCTCTTCTTGTATGCTGACAGCTTCTTGATCATTAAAAAAGCGCGGATATAATGTGGCAACTTTAATCTGTTCAGACATAACACATTCACCTGGATCTTTGTAAATATGACCAAAAAAGGAGACAGCTTCAGATTTGATGTGATCAAGCCCAGAAAGTTGAAGTCCTTTGTCATTCTCAATTTCCCATATGTATTTTGTGTTCCTTCGCACTGATGCAAATGAGTGAAAGAATTTAGTATTCTTATCACCATGTGTAATCCAAATGGCACGACTTTTTAGTCGCCATTCTTTTTCAGCCTGAATAAGGAGTTCATCTTTTTTCTTCTCAATCTGTCTCATGACCTCAAAATCATCATAAGATAAGGAACTGTGAATATTTGCAGAGGTGGAAACCTGAAGCTTATGTTCTAACAGAAATAACTCCCTTTTATCTGCCTTCTTTTTGTCTTTGATCCAATTGGAAACAGAGTCTTTTAAACCCTTTAATTTGTGACATAAATTCTGAATCAGATTTGTATCTGAAACATCACAGCTTAACCAATACGCTCTAACCATATTGCAAAAGGAATCATCATCAAGCCAGGAAGAGTTAAACTTGAAAGGCAGAGCTTGGTTGCATCCTAAATCATCAAGTTGAAGCAAAATGGGCCAATGGTCTGCAAATTTGTGTTCGAAAACCCATGATCTTTTCTTTTGGAAGATGCCCAATATAGCCGATTTGAAAAGAAATCTATCCAACCTCTTATGTACACCATCTTTCCCAAATCTACCGTTAGTCTAGGTAGGTGCCAGAATATGAGGCTGAACATCCACCAAATCAGAGTCCACAAAAAACTGAGCAAAGAAATCTGCTAAATCGTCTAGTTTGGCATAGGATCCCCAAATTTCTGATGCATGACAAGTGAAATTTAAATCTCCTGCCATGATCAAGTCATCCGAGTTCAAAAGCCCAGAACCCTGGAGAGATGTCCAAAAAGTCTGTCGCTCCCTATATGGAGCGTAGCAGTTGAGAATAGAAAGAGAATGTTTATTTCCACAGAAAGAACCTTTTAAAAGGATACCCCAGGGAGTAGTGAAGACCTTAAAAAAAAGACATTAGGATCCCAAGCCACTGCTAAACCCCCAGATAATCCACAGGAACTAACTGCAGCCACCTCCCAAAGGGGAAGAAGCTTACAAAGTTTTTGAATAGCAAGAATTTCATCACACATGGTCTCTTGCAGTAGAATGATAGAAGGGACAGTAGCATTAAGAAGATTGGTTAAAGCCTGTGCCCTCGACACCTTAACCAGTCCACACACATTCAATGACAGAATAGACATCAAGAATGAATCAAATTGGGGGACGACGCTCTAAGCCCCAAGGAACCTACCCGATCAGTTATGTCCACCTCCTCTAATCTCTAAGAAATCGGGGTGTAAGAGTCTGAAGGAAGATGTACATTTTTGACATTGTTCTTTTTCTTATTGCCCCACCTAATAGTGACATTTTGAAAGTTTAAGGAATGAACAGACAAAGCCCGAGACCCACTCCCTGAATTCTTAGAGTAGGAAGGTAATGGGGGGAAATCTTCTCCATTTGCCGAAATGATATAGCCACTGTCAGCTAAAATATCATTATCTTCTGAAATAGGAGTGTTAGCAGAGCCATTTAAAGACTTAGGCTCACCCAAATTCTGACCCGCATCACCCCCCAAATTTGAAGAGGCTATTGAAATAGGACCAACTGAGGAAATCTGAGCCAAACCCAAATCATCGGAATGAGTTGCCTGGGGTTCCAAAGGGCTAGGGAGTGATGACAAATCGGGGGAAGGGTTTAAAATAACATTCTCAGTAGGTCGAGATAAAGAAAGCCCTAAGACAGAAGAGTCAACCTCCAGACCACTAAAAAGTTTATGGCCAACATTTGAACAGGAGGGATTTTCCAACTGATTAACTAATGGTAGCCCCGACACTAGGTCATGTCTCATCTGAATATCACCCATGGAAATGCACTTGGAAAGCATCTTTTCAGAATTTTCAATAAAAAGAAGTTCATCCGAAGTTAAATCAGGATAGTTAATAGGGGTTTTACAAATTGACTTACCCGAATGTTCCATAAAAGACTGAGAAGCTCCAGCCTTAGGAGAAATGAGTTCCAAAGTAGGTGAAACCGTCAAATTCTTAACACTGTATGGGTAGGAAGCACGAACATGACCAATCCTCTTGCAGGAAAAACAACGAAATGGAATTTTGAAGAAATCGAGTGTCTTCTTCCATACCCTAGACCCCCAAGCAATTTCAATTTCTGCTGGAAGACCACCCCGCGTATCAATTTCAACCATAACTTTAGCAAACCGGCGATCCATCCCAAAGAATTTTTGTTTATCAATGCTTACAAATCTACCAATAGCATTAGCAAGACCCGAAATGACATCATCAGTCCAGAGCTCGATAGGGAGGCCTAGAATGATCATCTAGACATGCCGAAGTGGTTGGAATTCATGCAGGGGGTTAAAATTTAGGTGCCATCATTTTAAGAACAATGAGCCCTGTTTAAACTCCCAGAAACATGATAATATCTTATCTATATGAGCCGCTTCATTAAAACTAAATAATATCCACTTGTTCATGAGGAGGTTAATGCGAGGAACCATGCCGGTAAGAGGTACCCAATACTTAGAAACCCATTCCGATATTTCCAGCTTGCTACCCGAAGTGAACTCCAACCTGCCCACCAGAGCTCGTTCCACCAGAATTCCAATTCTTTCTCGGTTATAGTCACCATCAATGTCATAACGGGCAATTTCAGCTCTGGCCTTATAAGTTTTTAAGTTCCTTCTAGACTTAGCCTTCAGCCCATGGAGCTTGCCTCTGCAAGGGTCTACATCCTCAGCCGAACCCTGGAGAACACCACAATCAGACGATGAATGCAGCAGTGCAGGGTTTGGATACCGATAAGACTCCACCATAATGTGGACCACCTCCGTAAAAAATAAGATAAACCCCAGCTACCGGTAACTGTCAGAGGGAAAGTGACAGCTGCTGGGGAGAGTGAAACCGACACCGGGGCCAACATACACCAAAAGGGCCCGTACACCAACCTTTGGACAAAGGGAGCCCCCAAATATGGAAGCAGCCCCAAACCCAGCCAAAGACAAGACCAAAAATAGAAACAAAGGCTGCAGAAAAAGAAATACCACTAATAATAGAGGAGGCACACCAAAAGAAGAACTCGGACTTTTTGCAGAAATACCGAAAATCAGGTTGAGAAGAGGAAAAGTAGCCTACGACCAACAAAAATAAGTTCCCACTTTTTTTAACCTTGGCTGGTACTAGGCCGATTCTACAAATCGGCTTGACTCCAAGTCGTCGCAGGCCACTCAATCGACCAATCAACCATCAAGATCGAGAAAATCTGCAAAATCGCTGGTAAACCCTAGAAAGCCTCGCACCCCCCATCCTCCTTAAGTTATTAAATCTCTAACACATTAACCCCCTAAATCTAAATTAAACATGAACCACTAGCCCACTAACCCCAACCCACGAGCCCCCTAATACCTAATCCATTACCCCTTAAATTATTAACCCAAAATAACCCCAACAACTTGTCTACTAACACCCACCCCCACCCCCCTCACCATTGACCCACTTACCAACACTCCCTCTAACCATTGATCCACTAACTCACAATCCCCTTAACCACTAATCAACCAACCCATTAACACATTAACTCTCTTTTACAGAAACATGTTTTACAAAATAATAATGTTCTAAAGATAATATTAATAGTTAAAAAAAATTATATATTTGTATTACTCAATTTTTATGAATAAATTAAGTCTTATATTATTTTATATAAGAGACTTAACTATAACATTCATTTACAATAAAATAAATATCCTCAAAAAGTTTATGATTTTGATATTAATTTACCAATATAGATTTAATGAATAAAGAATCATAATAATAATGCAATGTGGATTATGATAATATTATTAACATTTTACATGTAAATAAATTTTCAATTAAATCTCATTCTATTAAATTGATGAGAAAAGTACTAAATATAAAAAGTCAATATAAATTACAAAAAATAGCTCTTAAAAAATGTTTTTTATTATTTAATTTTATTTGCAAGTTCAAGACAAATAAATGCTAAAGGACAATAAAGTTTTGGGAATTTACAATGAATCTTAGTCATATCAATGTACAATTATTTTATTAATTTTATTTCTAGTGAATTTTGAAAAGTAACTCAGTCATGGTTATTTATATTGTGCATAGAAAATAGTGTAGGAGGTGACTTGCCATATACACCTACTCCATAAAACCCCCAACTCATAATATTTTAATATATCTCATACTTTTTTAGTACATCTCTTAGGAGGCCATTTTTTGACCTCAAAATCTCTCTAATGATTTGTGATGCATATCCTCCCAGGGTCGTTCTGAGATGTTCATAACCTCTAAGATGGCATCATCCGAAGAGAAAGTCTGATCTAGGAGATCATGGTTACTTTGAGAGTTCAAGGTCCAAACAGGTGAAGTATAGGGATCATATTCCTCCATCTTGGGAGGATTTTTATCCATTTCTACCGAAGCCATTTGAATAGCTTGATAAGCAATTTCTACGACAGAAAAGGGAACACTACTCTCCATTTCCTCATGGTGTGCAGAAGTATGTGTCTTTCCATCATTATTTTCATTTAAGGTGTTTTCTTTGGAGGTTCCAACCGATGAGGTGGAACCAACCTCCGAAATGGAATTAGAAAAAACTCTTAATGGAAAGTACACTTCCGATGTAATGGTGAAAATCAGAGTAGTGTTAGGTGTTAATATTGGTGGTGGAAGTGGAAAATTTCCCAAAAGGGATGAGTCTTTAAACATTCCTACCCCAACATCCTGAATCACCGTCGTTGCATCCTCGACATAACGTACATTCGAGTGGAGACCAGTTTCAAGAGAGCAGTAATCTAGTTGATTGATTGTAACAATCTTCCCTTGGTGGAGGAACCGAATGACTCGGAATATGAAAGATACTACAGCCATCCTCTTGTGTATCCAACTGCGTCCCAATAGAAAATTGTAATCTATGGGGGCATCCACTACCTCAACATCTACTTGAACTGTTTTTCCCCCCAGTTCAACTAGGCAAGCCAAGATAAGTCCATGAGGTGGGAATGAATGTCCATAAAATGCCTTGAGAATTGTGTGGGATGGTACTAAGGTGGGTGATCCCAAAGCTTTCCAACAAGCTAGTGACATGACACAAGTAGAGGCTGCTTCATCCACAATGGTTCAAAAAATGTTCTTACCATGTGAAGTTACCTTAATTTGGAAAGCAATTTGTGACGGAAGCCTACATGTGGGCTGTTCTAAGTCAAATGGGATCAAATTAGTGTCTGATGGATCAATAGCACTGATAGCAGACAATAGTGCTTTCAATTGAGCGGGAAAACTTTGCAACACCTCCAAGGTAGACATTGCACAAGGAGATTGAGCTAAATCTTCGACCACATTGTAGTTTTGAGTAGCTCGCGCATTGGGGTTGTGTGTTGTTTTGTCGAGGACCCCTTTTGGAGGTCGAGGCACCATGTCTATGGTTTGTTTTTCAATATTTAGAAAACCACTAGGTTGAGATCTAGTTGTTTCAGCATCTTTTGAAGGTATATCATAAGAACGTGCCCTTGTTTGGATATGAATGTCATGTTCACCAATAATGAAGATATTAGCATTGGGTGGATTGCCCCTTGGTGGGGGGTTTGTCTGGTTTCCTCCTAGTGGAGTTGTTGGTGCCGCAACAACCATCTATTATTGCTAGGGGAAAGGTTGAGGTAGGACGGAAGGTTGTGGTTTCCCTCCTTATTGTGCCAACATGCAATGAATATCATCAATATGAGGTCAAAGATGAGTAGGATGGTCCCTTTGGAAAATTTTGCAAGGGTACTTGTTCTTCCGATTTTCATGATTTCCTCCATTAGGATTATTCACCTTAAGTGCCTCTCTTGTCCCAGGGTTATAATTAGGCTTTTTCTTTTGTTTCTTCTTTTTTCCTTTTGGGTCCGCAGTTTGAACCGTAAAGACTTCGGAAGTTTGGGGAGGAGTGACAGATTTTTGAGTTGCTTGGCCAGCTGTGGGTTGCGGATTTTGAATTGACATTTGTCCCAATTGTTGGGTAATCTGTTCAAACTAGTTAATGGATCCAATCACCTCATCGGTATGAGGTCCTTTGGGCGGCCTAGCTGGATCAGACGTAGGTCTTATAGCATGAGGTATTAAATCATAAAGTGTGCCCGATTGGGAATATACCAAGTCCATTTGGTGGGCACTCTGAATAAGTTTTTCTTTAGTCATGGCTCCTGACATTGCTACATCTTTTGCTAGAGTAGGCAATAAGGATTTAATGAACCAATCTGCTAAGAATTGGTCAAGGATGTTAGCTTTAATAAGCCTTCGGTGCCTCCTCCACTCATGGATGTGATTCGAGATGTGAGTAGCGATGGATTGCCTAAGTGAGGTTAAAAGCTCTGTCCCTGTCTCATAGTGGATGGGTAGTTGAAAATGTGTTAAGAAGACCATGGCTAAAGATGAAAATCTGTGAATGTATTGTGAGGCAACTCAATGTACCATTTCGCAGCAGTTCCCGTTAGGGTCTGCTGAAACAACCTTAACCTAACACTATCATCAACCAATTAATTGGATGAACACCACAAATGAAATGTCATCACATGATTGGATGCGTCCTCCCCTGGTTTTCCATCAAACTTGGGTATGTCTAATGGTAGTTTGGTTGGTATGGTTGGCCACCCATTCAAATGTAGAACAGGGTCATTAGTCAGCTGGGATAAATTCGGTAGATTCAATGTGTCTAGAAATGGTGACTTGGATGGTGCCGGAGCAAACATTTGATATCCAGGTGAAGCTTGATGGCTCCGCTGTTGGTTTCCTTGGGTTTGAGAAGTATTCCAATAAGGGTTACCTCCTTGTGGATATTGCATCCAAAAGGGTGGGTTACTTTCTGAAGGTTGTCCATTCCATTGTTGAATAGGACGCATGTATGGATTTCCCCCTTACGGAGGTATGTTCCTTTGAGGTTGGTTACTTGGTGGAACATTGCCACTCCATTTTGGCATAGGATTAATGGGTGGATTGCCCCCTTGCAGGAATATGTTCCATTGAGATTGGTTACTTGGTGGAACATTACCACTCCATTGTTGGTTAGGGTTAATGGGTGGATTTACCCCTTGTGGGGGTATGTTCCATTGCGATTGGTTACTTTGTGGAACATTACCACTCCATTGCTGGTTGCGATTCATGGGTAGATTGCCCCCTTGCGGGGGTGGACCCCAATTAGATTGGTTCCTAGTCAGAATTTGACCACTCCATTGATTGTTTCCTTGGTTTGGATATGCGGTCCAAGGTTGATTTCCCCCTTGCGGGGGGTGGTGCCCAAGAAGATGGGGTACTTCCTGGAACCTCCCCACTCCATGGTGGAATGGGGTTAGCGGATGGGTTACCTCTTGGTGTGCTACTTGTTGGGGGTATGGGATTGCTCCCAAGATTTATGTTAGGAAAGTTTACATAATGGCTTCCCGAGGCATTTCCACTAACTTGTGGAGTATTACCCCAATTAGCATTATTGTTCCATGGTCCATTAATTCCACTAGGGATATTCAGGTTCCAAAATGAAGGAGTCCCCCAGGTGTAGAACTTGGAAGACTATTTAGTATGCCAATAGGATTTTGGTTTACTCCTAGATTGTTTTGACCTTGAGTAGCGAAACCATATGGGAAACTGAAGTTTGGCAAGGCAGACCCTCCAGTAGGGATTCCTGCAGGCAAAGTGGATGTACTTCAGATATTGGGACCCAAAGCTGTACCAACTGGCACTGATGTGCTAGTTGAAATTATGGTAGAAGCAGGTAAAATAACTGTTGCAACGGTGGTAGAGGCCAAAATGGAAGTATTGCTACCTCCAGTAACTATTTGAGGTTGTGATGATGTGGTCCTTTGTGCTCCCGATGAAGCCACAATGATGTTGGAAGTATCGCTGCCTCCAGCACTCATTTGAGATGGTGATGATGTGGTCCCTTATGCTCTTGATGAAGTCATAGGGATATTGGAAGTATTGCTACCTCAAACAACCATTTGAGGTTGTGGTGATGGGGTTGCTTATGCTCTTGATGAAGCCATGGGGTTATATGTTGAACTTTGCATGTGTATCAAATGTGCCAAAAGAGGATTGATGGTGTTCAATGATTCACTGATGTGAATTACGACTGAGTTTGAAATATTTGTCAAAGTTGGATTTACAGGATTTGCAGTGTTGTCTTCTAATGTTTCAATTTCAAGTGGAGCAAGAGGATTTGTTAGGATATCTCATCATTCACTTATGTACTTTGCATGCATGCATACATTCTGCATTCATTGCATGCATCCGCATGCTGCCCAGTCATCAATATGGTACCTCCAACACCTAGTCCTTAGTCTCCCAACACTCAGGAGCTACATTGCACTCAGTTTAAGCCCTCCTAGCCTATCATGCACCCAGTTCTCACCTTCCACTGAAGAAGGGCACCTTTCTCACCTACCAGTCCAGTTACACTTCAGTTATCACTCTGATTTACCTCTGATTGACCCATAACTGATGTTATCACTCTGATTGACCACCAATGAGACATGACTAATAGTTCTCAGTGCAGTTAATCCCTCATGTGCCCTCCACTGAGCCTCCATCCCTATATTAGTGCCACTTACCATCAGTTACACTTATTACACTCAGTTAGACTTAGTTAGACTCAATTTGACACCTAGCTGACAGTTACTTGTGCATTGATGACCACCAATGATTGATGAGATGGAATCCTAGTTGGAGCCAAACTATGCCATGCAGTATATTCGAATGACCTCCTTGGCTAATTCAAATTTCTCACTCATTGTGACAGTATTGTATTGTAATTCTACCATTCTAGATTATAGAGCATTGATGCATCTCTCTTGCACAGTTTTTACTCCAATTTGTTTACATCATTGTGATTGATATTCTTTTTCAATAGATCTGATGTGACTAAATTTACATGGTATCAGAGGCATTGCAAAGACAAGATATCTCTTCTACAGGTATTCTACAAGAAAAATTGAGTGAATTTGCTCAAAAATACTGAATATTTGGCATGCAAAATTGCTTATGCATTCGCTAATGCTGAATTTTTCTCTCTAATCCCACTCCAGAAGCCTGAGTTTTCCACATAATTCCTGGATTTGATACATTGGACCCATTCAACATTGCTTGATCTCCAATCCCAGGTGTGATGCAACTCTAAAAGGGTGGATTGTTCGACCTTACTGTTATGTTTTGATTGTGATTTGCAGGTTAATCATCTCCAGCAAGTGCATTCGCTATCTTGTGAATTACAAGTTCTTCTCCATCAAGTGCATTCGCTCTCATTGAGATGGAGTCTTCTTCTTCTAAGCTACTCACTCCATTCAATTATTTTGAATGGAAGAATGACATGGAGATTATGTTGCGCTCAAGAGGGTACTACAGAGTCACCATGGGCCTTGAAGTTGAGCCCAATACACTCATTGAAAAATCAAAGCACTTCATCAAGTTGGATGAAGCATATGGTCTTCTTTGCCTCAATATCTCCAAGGATCTTCTTTTTTACCTTAGTGGATTGACTACTCCAAAGGAAGTATGGGAGGAGCTAGAAAATATTTTTGGGAAACAAGATGACATGTGGTCTCTTCAATTAGAAAATGAATTGATCTCCTTGAATCCTGAGAATTTCGAGACCATTAATGAATTTTTCACAAGATTCAAGCATTTGTTATTATAGTTGAAGAACAGTGGTGTTGTGAAAGAGGATAAGCAATGATCCTCTCCATTCTTTCCAAACTTGGTAAATATTTCTCTGTATTTGTCTCTACTTTCAATTCCAGTCACCTAACTACCCCGAATTGGAAGATGCCTACCTTGAATGCCTTCATTGAATCTGTTACCAAAGAGCATGACAAGTTGATTCAAATGGGGTCCATAAGCTCCAAAGATTCAACCCTATTTGTTCAAGGATCCAAGAATTCGAATGGAAAAGGGAAGCAAAAGAAATAGAAGCCCAAATTCAAACCATCCCAGCAAAGAGAGAAAGCCAAGCAATTAGATGCACCATCCAATTCAAGGAACAAGCAGAAGGGTAAAGAGGGTAAGGAAAAATCTAAGTGTTCTTATTGCAACTGTGGCTTTCATCCTGAAAATTCATGCATGAAGAAAACAATAGATCAAATGGCCCTCTTTTTGGAAAAGAATAACATATGTCTTCTTGACAGTGCATGGAAGAAGGATAGAAGTGATGATCATGAAAGAGGTCAAGCACTCATGGAAACTATTTTGAAACCCACCACTCTACTGATAGATTATGGTGCCTCGAATCATATGGCTGCAAACATTGACTCCTTCTCTTCATTCGATCCAAGTAGCTCCATCCCCATCCATTTGGGAGATGACTCAAAAATTTCTTCGAAGGGAAAAGGTACCATCCATGTAGAGCATGGAAGCTTCCAGAATGTTCTTTATGTGTCTTCCTTGGCTTCAAATCTACTCTCTGTGTATCAAATGACACACACTGGTGAACTGAAGCAAGTTACATTTAGTCCTAACAATGTCAAAATTTCTGATATCAAAAGTGGAAGACTTATTGTAGTCGAAAAGGCAAACCACACTGCAAAATACTATGAGTTTTCTCACTTTGTGCTGCTTGAAAAGCCCACTGCTCTCCTCACTCATGGAAAAGAAGTTAGTAGGATTTGGAATGAAAGGTTTGGACACCTTAATTACAAGTATTTTCTGCTACTACAATAGAAATCCATGGTAGATGGCCTTCCACAACTCCGTTCCTTGAAGGGAATTTGCCCCGGTTGCATTGTTGGGAAGCACCCCGAGCATAGGTTCGACTGTGGCAAAGCTAGCAGAGATTCTACCATTTTTGGCCTCATACATTATAATATCAGTGATCCGATGCCAAATATTTCCATGAATGGTTCAAAGTATGTTTTGACATTCATCGATGACTTCTACCGCTTTACTTGGTATTTTTTCTCAAAAACAAGTCAGAAGTGCTTGGAGAATTCAAGGATTTTAAGGATTCTGTTGAGACCGCCACTGAGAGAAAGATCAAAGATATTAGATCTAATAATGGTGGAGAATATATAAAGACTGTTTTGCTGCAAATTTGTGCCGAAAGTGCAATTCAAATCCAACATACAGTTCCCTACACACCCCAGCAGAATGGTGTAGCGGAAAGGAAGAATCAGTCATTGAAAGAGATGACTACCTGCATGCTTGAGTCAAAAGGTTTGGCTGCAAATATTTGGGTTGAAGCCATTAATTTTGTTGCATATATTTAGAACCAAGTTCCACATTCATCCGTGAAAGGTAAAACTTCTTTTGAAGCATTCTTTGGTTGCAAACCAGATGTGTCCAATTTGAGGGTTTTTGGCTCCACTGCATGGGCTAGAATTCCTTCTGATAAGAGGAAAGCTTTGGATCCACAAAGTATTGAATGTATCCTGATAGGATATGGGGAAGAATCAAAAGCATATAAACTCATGAATATCAGATCCAAAAAGGTATTCATAGAGCCAATTGTGAAGTTTGAAGAACTGCTACCAGATCTAAAACTAGTTGAGGAAAACACTGTCGATCTGCACCCTCCACAAAAAGAACATTTGAGTGAATATGAAGAAAGCATTGGATCTGATATCTCTGATATTATATCATAATTTTATGGCCATGACATATTAGGTTCAGAATCAGACCATAATGATCCTCCTCAGTTACCAAAGTGGGCTCAAAACACTCTACAATCTGCTGCTCCAAACATTGGAAATCCTGCTGATCCAAGGAGAACACGAGCAGATTTTCAAAGAGCAGGTATGGATCTTTCATATTCTGATCCATTATTATCTGAGAAATGTTATTTGATGATTGGTTCATATCCCAAATCATACTATCATGCGCACCAAGATCCACGATGGAAAACCGCCATGGATGAAGAGTATAGTTCTCTTCAAAAGAACAATACATGGGAGCTAGCTTCTCTTCCACCTGGAAGAAAATTAGTTCAATGGAAGTGGATCTACCGCACGAAGGTTTTTTTTTATGGTTCTATCAGCAAATACAAAGCTAGGCTGGTGGAAAAAGGTTTCTCCCAAGTCCAAGGTGTGGAATACACTAACACTTTTGCACTGGTTGCAAAGATGGATTCCATCCACCTAGTTTTGGCCATTTCCGCATCCAAGCACTGAGAAGTGCACCACATGGATGTGAAGAGTGTTTTTATACATGGAGACCTGGATGAGGATGTATATATGAAACAACCAGAAGGATACATATCAGATCCATCATTATTTTGTAGATTGAAGAAATCTTTGTATGGATTGAAACAGGCCCCAAGAGCTTAGTACGCAAAGATGGACTCCTTCCTTCTTTCTCAGAATTTCAAAAGATGCAAATATGATCATAATGTGTACCTACAACAAGTTAAAGGTACTTTTTTTTATTGTGGTTTTATATGTTGATGATCTTCTCATTACTAGTAGCACTCTCCTTACAATTAACAAGCTGAAAACCGCTTTAAATCTAGCTTTTGATATGAGCGATTTGGGCTTGCTTAAGCAATTTTTGGGCTTGGAGATAGCTCAAAATTTTGATGGGATAACATTATATCAATAAAATTATGCTAAATACCTGCTATTAAATTTTAATATGGAAGAATGTAAGGCTGCTCCATTCCCATTCCTCTCAAGAATCAGTCTTGAAGAGGGAAATACTACACCGCTTGCAGATTGCACTATGTATCGACAGTTGATTGGTTCACTATTCTACTTGACACACTCAAGGCCTGATATATCTTATGCCATGAGTGCTATATCAAGGTATATGCAGCAGCCCCATGAGATTCATTGGTGGGAAGCTAAGCGGATCTTGCAGTATGTGCAAGGTACAAAACATTTTAGCATACATTATGCTGCAGATTCTGAGCTAGATTTAATTGGTTTTACTGATTCAGATTGGGCGGGTGATAACATAGATTGAAAGTCCAATTATAGATATCTTTCATGATTGCTCATGCCCCTATTTGTTGTTCAAGCAAAAAGCAGGAAGCCATTTCACTTTCTTCAACAAAGGCAGAGTATCGAGGGGCAGTCAATGCCTACATTCAGGCAGTTTGGTTGCAGGGTATTCTTTCCAAGTTTCATTTTGGTAGCACTACTTAACCTGTCCTATTTTATGACAATAAAAGTGCTATTAAGATCTCCACTGATCCAGTTCAGCGGCAGAGGACCAAACACATTGAGATTCATATGCGCTACATTTGAGAGTTGGTGCATGATCGCACCATCATTCTACAATATTTCCCTACTGATGAGCAAATTGCAGACATCTTCACCAAGAGATTCACTAAGAAGAAGTTCTCTTACCTCCATTCATTGTTGGGGTTGAGTTCCATCATGGTGGAGACAGATTAGATCCATTTTTATGTTTAGCTTGAGGGGGGGCTTTCTTCCCACTGGGTTTTCCCTCTTTCCTCACATAGCTTATTTCAACATTTTTTTTGGATTATTGTATTGGGGTGACCTTTGGTCTCAGTAACCAGGGCCCTATATTTTATTTTTTACATCATAGTATAGCTTGAGGGGGGGTGGTAGGATATCTCATCATTCACTTATGTACTTTGCATGCATGCATTTTGCATGCATCCGCATGTTGCCCAGTCATCAGTATGGTACATCCAGCACCCAGTCCTTAGTCTCCTACCACTCAGGAGCTACTTTGCACTCAGTTTAAGCCCTCCTAGCCTGTCATGCACCCAATTCTCACCTTCCACTAAAGAAGGGCTCCTTTCTCACCTACCAGTCCAGTTACACTTTAGTTATCACTCTGATTTACCTCCGATTGACTCATAACTGATGTTATCACTCCAATTGACCTCCGATGAGACATGACTGACAGTTCTGAGTGCAGTTAAGCCTTCACTCGCCCTCCACTAAGCCTCCATCCCTATTTTAGTGCCACTTATGTTGATGTAGATGTAACTTCAGAATGTATTTCACATATATGTATACTGTATTCCTATAGAGATGTTATTATTCCTCTATACAGAAGTGGTTGTATTCCTATAGAGATTTTATTATTCCTCTATATGAAAGTGTCGTCATTTATATTTTAAGTGTGGTAACTTATACTTGATTGGTTATTAGACCACCTTGTTGGGGTCGGCCCTATATAATTCATGTGGGTCGAAGGGTTATTAGACCACCCTAGTGGGGGTTGGCCATGTGGGTCAAAGGGTTACTAGACCACCCTACTGGGTGTCGGCCCAGTCAGCATTGTGTTATGTGGTTAAGTTAAGGCCAACCTAGTAAAGGTTATTAGGCAAGCCAAGTCAAGTATAAATAGAGTGTGGGAGGCACTCTATTTCATTCTTCTATTCTCTCACACACTCTTTAGAGAGTGGCGGACTTGTGGAGGAGGAGAAGCTGCTGCTAGGAGATGTCTATCTCTTATGCTTGGGTTGTATCATTGCTCTATCTATCTCTGAGGAAGTTATTGGGGTTTTTCACCTTTATGGTTTTCCCCAAGTATACTTTGTGTCTCTTGTGTGCTTGCATTATTGTGTCCATGATTGATATGTTGTAGATATGTTGTACATGTTGTTCTCTCAGTTAAGATCCTAGATCATATTGAAGTAAATTCTGAAAAACTAACATGGTATCAGAGCTAGCCTGAAAGAAGGCATGGTAGGGCATGTATGACACTTGTTGCACTTATGATGCTAGGGCTTGATATAGAAAAAACCATTCATCGTAGAACTTTCGCAATAAATCCATTTTGGCAAAGTTTCTGGATCTGAAACTTTTGCAAGTAGAATATCAGATCCCCATGTACTTTGTGTCCAAAGGAAAACTTCTAATTCGTTGTAATTTGTGTTTTATGATCTATACAATATAGGGTTTCTGCCTCTTCCAGATCTGAATCATAAACAGGTGACCTAGGAAAAAAGGTCATAACTTGGGCTAGGAAGCTCCAAATGAAATTTTGTAAAAAGTCACAGGTAGTGCACGGACTGTAATTTCTCAGGTAACTTTTCCAGAGGCCGAAATGGAACTAGTGACACATGGAACACCGTACAAGTTTGCTATCCTGTTTGATCCCATAAACATGTCATGTTGCGACACTTGGAATAACTCTCTCTCGGAGAATCCAATAGAGGTTAGACCTATGGGGTTGGAAAGATGACAGGTCGGTAAACCATAGGTAGAAGTTTCAGACCTTGTGGATTCGTAATTTTGGAGTTAAACCAGAAACAATCAGGTGCATATTTCTGTCAAAATATAATTGGATTTTGAGCACCTTCATTCATGGCTCCGAGAATTAGGGTTTCGGAGAAAGTTGGAATTTTTGTAATCAGAGACCACGGCTGAATGCTACTCATCAAAATCAAAATTTAGAGACCAAGATCAGATTTTTTGGTTGGGAAGAAGGTCAGGCTTGATCAGACCCTAGTTCGGGACTTTGATCGGGAAAGTGGAAAATTAGGGCTTCTGCAAAAATGGGAATTTTTGAAATCTGTGACCATGGCTGGAAGATCCTCAGAAAAATAGAATCTTAGAGCTTTGGATTGAACCTTTTGATTGGGAAAAAGGGTGGGATTTATCAAACCCTAGTTCGGGTTCCTGTCTAGAAGATTCGAAAGTTTCAAAGGCAATTTTGAGGGGTGAAACTTTGCAGTTTTCAAATTCTGAGTATGCCTGCTTGATCAGCTCATCAAGGCACATCTTTCTATCTTTCAAAAGTTTGAAATTCAAAGTTTGAATTTTTAGGGTTTCTCTGACAAACCCTAATCCAGCTCTAGATCCAATTCTACAAATCAAGTGGATTGGGTTAATCCTAGAAGAGAATGGATTGGTAACCTGCATAAGTGAAGAAGTTCCTGTTTTAGAGGGAGATAAGGCTAAGGCCTTACGTAAGAAGATTACAAGCAATCTCGACAGGTATGACTTACAGGTATGTTTCGAATTATGTTCATGGTTAATTTTATGATATGTTTGTCTTCATATAGTTACGGTTAGTACAATCTTGATTAATTACTAGACTTGTCGTATCACCTTAATAAAATTATGAATACATGATAGAAGATATTCATTGATGAAGGTTTTGACACTTATGATTGCACTAATGCATTGTGATGTTGTATGAGGTTTATGTTGTTCGCTAACATGAAAGGTACACCAAGAAAGACAAATCATGTTCTACTTCAAGAACATATGATCATGGTGACATGAAGACAAAGATTCATCCATTGTCATGGATCACATAGAAGATCTACTTACGAGGTATGTATAACTTGGTTCTACAGTGGTTAACTTATGAGGCATGCAGGTTACTAGCACAAGTCATTGAAGAGAACCAGAAGACATCATGTGGGTACGTTAGACATAACTAGCTAACATAGTAATCCAGGTATGTTTTTCCTATATCAAGTTAGAATATTACCTTTTGTTAGGATGCCTTATATAAGTATGCTTGGCTATGTTTATTCATAAAGTTGGAAATGTAAGTAATCAAGGGTTTATGCATATTATGTCTCTTATCTTGATTGATGATATGACTAACCAGAAGAGTCATGAAAATATAGGTCTGATTAATCACGAGTTTAGGCATATTATGTTTCTTACTTTAATTTATGATATGACTAACCATAAGAGTCCTTGAATACTAATGCTTATTATTTATGTTTGAAATGATCATGACCATACATACTTAAGATTATTGTGTTTTGATAGTATTGAGAATATACTAATAAATGTATGATTATGTATGAGATCTCGAGGATATCACAATAATGATACTTGTAAGCATGCATAGTGATCGAGGATGGATATAAGTTCAAGGACAGGTAATCCAGGAAGCAAAGATCAAGAGGGAGCACACTCCAGTAGTTTCTGCAAGGATGCAGATATTCAGAGGGAGTCGACCACTTCTCACAATCCACATCAGAATGGAGTTGCAAAGATTCAGAGGGATTCCACCCAACAACCAAACAAAGATAAGTATTTGAATTGTCATTTTTTACATATTTGTTTGTTTAAATAATGTTGTTCAATTATGTATATTCTTATGTTCCTAGACTTAGGTTGTGTATTATGCATATTAGAATAATTGCATTAATGAACAGTATACTACTAATATACATGGGTAAGTGGCCTATGGCACTGTACAACATTCCATTGCTACTTAGCTAGAATAAAACCTATTTGCTGACATGTTGGGAGTTGTGCACAGTCTTAACAATGTTCTGGTAGAGATTGGAAGGCATCTAGAAAGTTACAGGATATGAATAAATGTTGTATTGAAGCATTGGCTAAGATAATTGCATGACTGTATGCCATATTTTTCTATGTGTAAGAATTTGTTCTGAAAACTATGAGATGTTTCTAATCATGCAATATAAATTGTTTTGTAGGAAAGATCATATATGAGCACCTACAAAAGAAGGACTACAACATTTGTTTCAGCAACAAAGTTATCTATTGAAGATATTGAATATATTGAAGTTCCTAGGATCCAGGAAGAATGCCATGATCGAGGAGTACCAGTCGATCATGAAGAATGATGTTTGGGATGTAGTCCCAAGACCTAAAGGGAAGTCTGTTGCAACTTCCAAATGGATCTATAAGATCAAGCATGCTGCAGATGGTAGCATGGAGAAATATAAAGCAAGATTTGTAGCTCGTGGCTTCTCCCATAAAGAAGGGATTGATTATGGGCTCAAGTATGATGCGAATCAAAAGTTTAACCTGTAGGGTTATGTTGATTCAGATTGGGCAAGCAGTGCTGCAGATAAGAAGAGCACATATGGGTGATGCTTCAGTATGGGATCAGCTGTGATATCATGGTTTAGCAGGAAGTAGTTCTACGTAGCACTGAGTACAATCGAAGCAGAGTATGTTGTAGCTTGTTCGGCTAGTTGCGAGGCAGTATGGCTCTGGAAGCTACTATCTGAGTTATTTGATCTCCCGCTGGAGGCTATTGGTATGTTTTGTGACAACCAGAGTTGTGTAAAGCTATCTGAGAATCCAGTGTTCCACGACAGGTCGAAACACGTTGAGATCAAATATCACTATATCAGGGATATGGTGCAGAGAGGAGCAGTGAAGCTCCTGTATGTTGCGATGAATGAGCAGATTATAGATGTACTAACGAAGCCACTAGCCAGAGTGAAGCTCGAGTACTTCAGAGAGAGGCTTCGTGTTCTTCAGATTGACGACACTTCGAGGAAGAAGTGATAGACAGAGTTGTTGAAGCCATTCCAAGCATGTTGGAAGGAGGATCCTTCACATGGCTGTGGATGTAAGCACTGGATGATGAGCATCAGGACGATGCTCCCATTACTACGCTGTATATGTATATGCATCATGTGGGATGCTGGATATGATCAGTTGGATCATTTATCTATGTATGCATCATGTTGGATGCTAGATATGATCAGTTGGATCATTTATATGTATGTATGCATCATGTTGGATGCTGGATATGATCAATTGGATCATGTGTATGTATCTGTAGATGTATCAGGTGGATACATTGTATGATCAGGTAGATCATGTATGTTGATATGTATTAGGTAGATACTTGGTATGCATCAGGTGGATGCATTATATGATCGGGATGATCATGGATGACGAGCTTCAGGATGTTGCTCCAGGTGACATGCATCAGGACGATGCAATGATGATGATCAGGATGATCATATGTGATGACATGTATTAGGTGGATACATTACATAATCAGTTGGATTATGTGTGATGAGTTCCAAAGACACAGATGCACATGAGCTTTTCGGACATGGTTGTAGATGTGTTCTCCCATGGTCGCGATGTAATTGATAGGATTTTATGACATGGTGGCAGATGTGTTCTCCCATGGTCATGATTTAATTGCCAGGGCCATTCGAGCATGGTTGTAGATGTGTTCTCCCATGGCTGCGATATAAGTGCTGGGGCCATTTGAGCATGGTTGTAGATGTGTTCTCCCATGGCTGCGATATAAGTGCTGGGCCATTTGAGCATGGTTGTAGATGTGTTCTCCTATGGCTGCAATATAAGTGCTGTGCCATTTTCGCATGGTTGTAGATGTGTTCTCCCATGGCGTAGATGTAAGTGCTGTGTGATGTGCATCTAGGTTGTGCTTCATGAACGATGATCATGAGTATCAGGATGATACTTTGTGGCTGTGGACAGCTTGTGCAGATAAGCATAAAATCCATCCTTGGGAGGTTTGCAGATAGTCTTTCGAGGTTTTTCCTATGGTATGTAATACTGGCCCTAAGATATCTGCCAAATGATCTTTCAAGGTTTTGCTTTGGAGGACATATAATACTAGCCCTGGGAGGTTTGCAGATTCTCTTGCTAGGTTTTACCGCTGGCATATAATAGCTCCCTGGGAGATCTGGCAAATGCTCTTTCGAGGTTTTGTCCTATGGCATGTAATCCTAGCCCTGGGAGATCCGATAGGTTGAGCTGTGTGCTTGTAATCAGTCTTGGGATGCTCTTTCGAGGTTTTTCCATGACCACATGTAATAAGTCCTAGAGATCTGGATAGGATGAAAAAGGCCTCAGATGCTCTTTAGGGTTCTTGCTTGGCAAGACACTCTTTTAAGGTTTTGTGGTGGAGGTCACATGTAATAAGTCCTGGAGATCTAGACAGGATGAAAAAGGCCTTAGATGCTCTTTAGGGTTCTTGCTAGACAAGATACTCTTTTAAGGTTTTGTGACAATCACATGTAATGTGCTCCTAGGAGATCCGACAAGTAGAGCTGTGTGCTTGTAACAGCCTGGGATGCTGTAGCCAGGTTTTGTGACACACGTAATAAGTCCTGAGGATTCCACAGTATGGCCAGTGATGATGAAGACCTACAGATGGTGGGCCTACATCCAGTATGAAAAAGGACCGGCTCTGTAGAACTTCCTATGACGAGTAGATTCAGAGATTGGTTGAGATAGCAGCAGCAGTGACGATGATGATTATTCAGTGACGATGATCCAGAGAAGAAGACTTGTGCTAGAAGACCTGTGTCGAGAAATACCTTCCTAGTTAAGAGGGAGTGTTGATGTATATGTAACTTCGGAATGTATTTCACATATATGTATATTGTATTCCTATAGAGATGTTATTATTCCTCTATACGGAAGTGGTTGTATTCCTATAGAGATGTTATTATTCCTCTATATGGAAGTGTCGTCATTTATATTGTAAGTGTCATAACTTATACTTGATGGGTTATTAGACCACCTTGTTGGGGTCAGCCCTGTATAAGTCATGTGGGTCGAAGGGTTATTAGACCACCCTAGTGGGGGTTGACCATGTGGGTCAAAGGGTTATTAGACCATCCTATTGGGTGTCATCCCAGTCAGCATTGTGTTATGTGGTTAAGTTTAGGCTGACCTAGTAAAGGTTATTAGGAAAGTCAAGACAAGTATAAATATAGTGCGGGAGGCACTCTATTTCATTCTTCTATTCTCTCACACACTCTTTGGAGAGTGGCACACCTGTGGAGGAGGAGAAGCTTCTACTAGGAGATGTCTATCTCTTATGCTTGGGTTGTATCATTGCTCTATCTATCTCTGAGGAAGTTATTGGGGTTTTTCACCTTTATGGTTTTCCCCAAGTAAACTCTTTGTCTCTTGTGTGCTTGCATTATTGTGTCCATGATTGATATGTTGTAGATATGTTGTACATGTTGCTCTCTAAGTTAAGATCCTAGATCAGATTGAAGTAAATTCTGAAAAACTAACAACTTACCATTAGTTACACTTATTACACTCAATTACACTTAGTTAGACTCAGTTAGACTCAGTTTGACACCTAGCTGACAGTTACTTGTGCACTGATGACCACCATTGATTGATGAGATGGACTACTAGTTGGAGCCAAGCTATGCCATGCAGTATATTCGAATGACTTCCTTGGCTAATTCAAATTGCTCACTCATTCTGATAGTATTGTATTGTAATTATACCATTCTAGATTATAGAGAACTGATGCATCTCTCTTCAATAGTTTTTACTCCAATTTGTTTTACATCATTGCGATTAATATTCTTGTTCAATAGATCCGCTGTGACTAACTTTACAGCATCAACAATTTCTGTGTTTTCCTTGATTGGTGGTGTTGCAATATTTTTTTTCATGTGCTTCTGCTCTACTGTTGATAATTGAAGTTAGAAGTGTGTTAGTTTCAAAGTCAAAGTGTCTTGTATTTTGTAGTCCTCTCCGCAATGTAGCGGGGCCTTCAATTTATAGTGACTCACCTCTATGCCGCCGTAACTAGAGGGTCGGAAGATTAGCCACTTTGAATAACATTGATAAAAGGATGTGTTTAATTTTTTTTTGAAAACAAAATCAAACAATCCTATGGCTTTCTAGACTCAACAAAATAAAAAGTGTCCACACAGTAAAAATTCCCTAGAGATTTCAAGCAAGCAAACTTACTCTTCCAAAGAACCGAAGCTCAATCAAAAGATAGATTGTAGGGCCTTTCGAAACTAGTAGCTCCTAAGGGATTTCATGTCCTCATACAATTGCTAGAAGCGAAGGTGTGAGAAACAGTTACAGTAAACTTTAATCGCCAGGGGTGCAAGTGTTGGTTCCTAACCAATCACCCTCCCAAGGAGTAAAAGTTCCAAAGTATGTCTTAGGTATTGCAAGTGTGTCCCACTCACAATATCCTATTTGATATCCTAAGAATAGCCACTAAAGTTACCACTTCACAATCGACAGTCGGGTGGAACAGTTGTAAGTCGAGGACAACTCTCATTACCAGAAACTATAGAAATAGTGATGTCACCCCAAGGACTTGTCACTGAACATAGAATCCCCTTGATAAGCTCATGTCCCACTAAATAAGAAAAAGCGGGGAACCACCCTTTACTTATCCATATTGACCTCATGCTTGGCGCATGTTTCAGAAGTGCTTTCCCAATAAGCATTTTTTGCTGCTAATGGATTTGCTCTCTTTAATCAATGCTAGTTTCAAAGTTTTGCATCCTAGGAGAGTTAACTACCCAAACCTAATCCAAGGCACTAACCTAAACTTGTTGGTGATATGAAAATAAAAATTTTGTCAATTTTAGATTAAGCGCCGATTTTAAGTGTAGTTTGCTTAGTTTGAGGAGTGGAAATGAAACTAGTGGTGTGTTGACTTGAAAACAGGAAAATGAACCAAACAATGCAAAATGCTCACTACTCTACCTTTCAATTTGATGAATATTCTAAATTAAGAGAGAGTTAGAGGTTCATGAGTTTCTTTCAGGTATGCAAAATTTCTAGTAGATTTTGTATGTTCATGCACAATTTTTTCTGAAAAATGGATAATAATGGATGTTTAAAACCAATGTAACCCAAATAGATATCTAAAGTAAACATGAATCTAATTCTATTACACGGGGGAACCCTGTTTCTCATTCACAAGATCACCATAAGGCCCAAGTGAAGAGGATACGTAGAGCCCTTTAGAATGCTTATGAATTAAATTCTAAACTGTTACATGTGAGATCCACTTTCTCATTCACAAGATCGCCATAAGGCCCAAGCGAAGAGGATACGGTGACTCCAAAAACTGTATGCAAAATTTAAATCTACTTTGTTACAAGTGAGATCCACTTTATCATTCACAAAATCGCCACAAGGCCCAAGTGAAGAGGATACGGTGGCTTGATATAATATTCTTTGAAAATCAACCCCTAAACTATTACAAGCGAGATACACTTTTTCACTCACAAGATTGCCATAAGGTGCGAGTGAAGAGGATATGGTTCCTCATACACAATATATCTCAAGAAAACTAAATTCTAAAGGTGTAACTCTCTCTAATTGTGCATGAAAGTTATGAAAAATTCCAACTCCAAAACAAAATGTAACTAAATAAAAGTTTATGTCTGTTTTTTGGAAAGAAATTGTCTCAAACTATCT
Organism: Larix kaempferi; assembly: GCA_027924585.1. Taxonomy (NCBI): domain Eukaryota; kingdom Viridiplantae; phylum Streptophyta; class Pinopsida; order Pinales; family Pinaceae; genus Larix; species Larix kaempferi. Next base: position 633,258 of record BSBM01001596.1, on the reverse strand, counting down.
CAGCATGTGATGTTCCAAGTGTGTTTTCCAAATGCAAATGTGTGTGGAAAGGTCTTCAAAGGAATACAACTCCTAACAAATCTCAATTTAATCCAAACTTTTCAAGCCTTGTAAAATTTTTGCAAATTGTTTTCCTTTTTAATCTAAAATTAAAGATTTAAAAAAGCTTCAAAAATTTTGCATTTTTTTTTCCTTTTTAATCTAATTAAAGATTTAAAAAAGCTTTAAAAAATTTGCAATTTTTTTTCTTTTCTTTTTAATCTAATTAAAGATTGTAACTCCAAGAATGCCAAATCTTTGCAAAGTCTTGAATTCTTTTTAAAACAAAAATAAAAAGATTTGCAATTCAATTATACAAAAGTTTTTGCAACCTTTGAATTCTTTTTTTAATCCAAAAATAAGAAGATTGTAACTCCACTATGCAACACTTTTTGCAAGATGCTTGCATTCTTTTTAATCCTTTTAAGGCATTTGAATTCTATTTTTCCAAAAGAATAAAAAATTGACTATTGAAAAATAATTTTTAAACAAATTTCAAATGTAAAAAAGAAATGTTTAGTTCATCCAAAAATAAAAATTGAAAATTCTTTGAATGTTTTAATTCTTTTGAATCCGAACTATGTAAAACTTTGCACAATGTTTGAAAATCAGTTTTTACAATGATTTCAGAAGGATTAATACAACAGAGTGGTCTTTGAGAATGGAACCAACGACCTCATGGAATACACCGAGTGGCTTCACTACTGAGCAATAAATTGTTTGTTTTTCAATTGCAATGATAGTATCCAAATATTAGATCGTGGTAGAGTGAAAAGTCACACAACGTTTTAAAGATCTCTCAATGGTTCCGCAAAGATTGGATAAACAAACAGAGTGCTAGCTCAATACACAGAGGTTGACATTCAGATTTTTCTCCAACTCTGATTAAGACACGCCAACCACGCTTCATTTAGGTACTAACACTTCAATGCAGAGATTTCATGATTTAGACACACCTATGTGCAATTCTTTAACTCAGTTTTGAACATGCAGATGTGGAGTTCTTTAACGCAGGGGTTAATAAAGAATGCATAGGTCTTGAGAGTTGGGATTAAAGGCTTTCATGCAGAATTTCAATATATTTTAGATTTTTGCAAGGTTTAAATAATAGACAAAGTTCAATAAACTTCAACGCCGAGTTCAAAACACCACGCAGAGATTTCACTTCTTGAAATGAAAAACGCACTCAGTAATTTACAGTAGGCAATCTTTAAAATTGAATCTCACTCAAATATCTTGCTTCCACCACATAGATCAGTCTTGATGCCAATGTAGGGAAATCAAATTTTAACTGAAGTCAAAATTTGGTTCGTAACCAGAGCTTCAATATCCCTCAGCGCAAAGTTTAGAGATCTAGGCAGAGGTTAAGCCCGAAAGTCAAGGCAAGAGTCCATAAACACGCCGAGGTGGAGTATGTGCCCACAGTCCATGCAGAAATTAAAGAATTCTTCAAAGTTTACAGACTCAGTTTAATACATAGGCATCTTCAACGATTCATGCAGCAAAATGAAAGCAATCCTCCACGTTGAGATTAGGATCGGGATTGACGCTGAGGTTTTAAAATTCAAGCAGGAATTCGGCTAAAAATCGACTTGCAGATATTTATAAACCTTCAAAAAAATTATGTGCATCTACAATGCTAAAAATTGGCTTGAAGATATTTATAAACCTTCAAACAGAGTCTACGCATTTACAATGGTAAAAATCGTCTTGCAGATATTTATAAACCTTCAAACTTTTAAAGAATATGGAGAGCTCAATTGTTGGACAGAGTTTTTTTAAAAATTCTTCAATGCCTTCCAATGCCAAATCATGGCAGGGTTAAAGGGAACACACTGAGTTTGAAGCTTTAAAAAACTTTAACATAGCTTTAAGATCAAAACAGAGCTTAAACTCCAAAATTCCAGATACATACTAAAATAAAAAATCAAGAAACTCAGATCTGACTATAAATTGAGATAACTTAATCAAATAAAGGTGTATTTAGGTTGATCTTGAGCTTTTTAAGTTGGATCTTAAGTTCTTTTAATGATATTTAAGCTCAAAATGAGTAGATCTAAAGGATGGATATCACCACAAATGAAGAAAACTCATGAGATATCAAGAATTTTCAGTCCATATGGTCGCCAATCTGATAACAGTCATTAGTGCAGGGTTGTGTCTACAGTAGTTCAACTATTTTACTAAGAATTGGTGAAATTCTATGTTAGAAATGAAGCAATTATCACAAATTTCTGAACATCTAAGTTCATTCATTAAACATTCATTGAGATCTAAGAACATTTCAAGATTAGAATCATGCAAGATAAGCAAACATTCAACACTAAAATGGTAGAAACTTGAATTATTTCATATTAAAACAATGAAGAAGATACATGATTACCATGGATATGGGTGTGCATCCTTCCTCCATTGCCATAAGCTTTCCTTCCTTCACCCTTGCTTTTGAAGAATTTGAGCTCTTTCTCCTCCTTCAGAATCTCTCTAGCATTCATTTGCTCTTCCTTTGTTTGTTTTACAATGCCTCCCATGCCTTTCTTATATAACATTGGGAAATGAGCGTTAGGTTTTTCTTCTAAATGTGGGATTACGCATTTTCTTTATTTTAGATTATTTTCAACTGAAAACCCACTTTTCAATAGTTTTCAAGCTTTTTGCACCACTTAGAATTATTTTAAGCACAATTAATGCATTTTAATGCATTTCTCAGAGAGGATTCGTGTATGAATGAGCTTGTGTCATGTCTTCCTGCTGCAGGTGCATGGTAAACATATGCCTCTTTTGTCACATGACTATGAGTGTTAATTTGATTGTTAACACTTCTATATGACCTTAACCTGGTTTGTAGTTGAACCAATTATGTCAACATAGGAAAACATCTCATCCACTTCAAAATCTATTGATTGTTGTGATGTTGTTTCATACAACGATTCATTGGTCTACAAAAATAATATATAAAACACTACTGAGTTCTATCATGATAGATTCCTAAAATTATATTAAAAAAACATATCTATCATGATAGATTCCTAAAATTTGAACTAGCTTTACCTGATGCCTTGATGATGGTGTCGTCTAATCCACAGCTGGGGACTTGCCCCGATCATCCGGCTACTACAAAAAAGAAGTAGAAAAAAGTATCATACCAAAACCAGTATACACACGAAAAATAGATAACAAAATGAACATTATGCTACGTATTATATTGGTACGATTCCAATGAATTATACGTGCTTCCTCGAGGATCATGATCCACTCATCGGATCAATGGTCATAGGTGACCTGCCGTGATCTACTAATAGGTAAGTGCCCCCTATAGAACCCTAAATAAAAAATATAGAGAAAATTACCTAAACGAATCCAAAATACTCAATGAAAGAATATAATAACAAAACATTTTCACGTATAATTTAAATTGTACAATTACAATCAAGTTTACTTGTTGCCTCGAGGATGCTATCGTCTGACCAACAGTCGAGTGGCTTCCCTGATCAACGTTCTACATCAAATATAGATAGCATTATATAAACCAAACTAATCTACTAATGAAAAAACAAATAAAAAAAACTATTTTTTCTTATTATATTTTAACTATTACAAAGATGTATACCTGCTCCCTCAAGGAAGTTGTACTCCTCTGACCATCTACTGGCAAGGCTTTTCCCTGATCACTAGCCTGGGAAGTAGAAATAGAAAATTTAAACGAAATAAACTAACGAAAAATCCTTACGATGTTAAATTCATTAATAAAAGTTTGGGTAAATTGTTAGATTTACCACTCCTATAGTAACCATGTTTGTATCTACTCGATTCAAATTGTAATTAATAAGCAAACCTTCCCATATAGATATTGATTTAATGGCACATACAAAAACACGGTTTCCTTCATGCCCCTGAAATTCGCAGTGGGGTTGCTTAATTGTAGACCCTGGTTATGTACTATTTATAAACCCCGCAATATTCCCTGTGGCATTTGGCCTTCTGTCAATGTACAATGTTGCTCCTTTATTTTGATCTTTGTCTTTCAACTGTAAATAGCTCTACAAAAAAATAGCCCTTTAGGGGCGGTTTTGGCTAACGGGGGTCTTGCTAAAACCCCCCCTAAAAAAATTTTCAGACCTTTGGAGGCGGTCTTTTAAAACCGCCCCTAAAATTCATGGAAATTTGACTTTTGGGGGCGGTTTTTTTAAATCCGCCTCCAAAAGTCCTGAAATTTGATTTTTTGGGGCGGTTTTTGGAAACCCCCCCCTAAAATCCCAATTCTCATAACTTTTGGGGGTGGTTTGTCAAAACCCTCCCTAAAAGCCCAATTCTCATAACTTTGGGGGGCGGTTTGTCAAAACCCCCCCTAAAAGTCATGAGAATTGAACTTTTGGAGGCGGTTGTTTGAAAACCCCCCCTAAAAGCCCATTTTTCATAACTTTTGGGGGAGGTTTGTCAAAACCCCCCCTAAAAGTCATGAGAATTAAACTTTGGGAGGTGGTTTGTTTGTAACCCCCCTTAAAAGTCACGAGAATTGAACTTTTGGAGGCGGTTGTTTGAAAACCCCCCCTAAAAGCCCAATTCTCATAACTTTTGGGGGCAGTTTGTCAAAACCCCCCCTAAAAGTCATGAGAATTGAACTTTGGGAGGCGATTTGTTTGGAACCCCCCTTAAAAGTCATGAGAATTAAACTTTTGGAGGCGATTGTTTGAAAAGCCCCCCTAAAAGCCCAATTCTCATAACTTGTGGGGGCGGTTTGTCAAAACCCCCATTAAAAGTCATGAGAATTGAACTTTTGGAGGCGTTTTTTCTGGAACCCCTCTTAAAACTCATGAGAATTGAACTTTTGGAGGTGGTTGTTTGAAACCACCCCCTAAAAGCCCAATTCTCAAGAAGGGTGTCCATCATCATTCAACACCATATCCCATTAGAGCTCTACAATTGAGTTAGTCATGCTAGGTTTTTCACATCAAAGATGGTTCTCACACTCCAACTTTCCATGATCCATGGTCAAAAGACAAACTCGGGTTCCATAACATTATCCTTTATGGCTAATGGGCCATGTGTAGGGTCCTAATCACCACATGATTCCTACACAAGAAATATTTAGCTTGCAAGTGGGTATGGTGGCCATTTCAATATTTGCAACATCACGGATGGTTCTTGAAGCCTAATCCATGGTGTTAGATCAAAATCTAGTTTATAATGACTGGTAGTTACCTCAAGGTCTTGTGACCTATGGGCGTTTCTCTGTACCACCACATAGGCCATGGGCAAGGAATATTTAGCTTTTGAGTAACACATTGTCATTTTTTTAGTATTTTCATGTCGTGGATGGTTCTAGGAGCCTATGTTATGGTCTAGGGCCAACATGTAGGTTCTTGGGCAATACAACTTTATTTTGAGACTCATGGGCCATGCATAGGGACTTGAGTCATCATACATACCCTAGATAGGGAATATTTTGTTTATAGTCTAAGTTCTTGTGTTTATTTTTGCACTAATTTTGGTTTGATAAAATCCCATACAGTGATCATTCAAACCTCGATGTCAAAGTCTTTGATCTAAAACCTTGGTTATAAATAACCCAAGGTCAAAGTTTATTGTGTTAGTGTGTTGATTTGGTGCAGTAGGCATGTTAGTGATTAGGTTAGGGGGTAGTGGGTTAGGTTTAGAGGTACATTGGCTCAAGGGGATATTTTCTACAATTTCATAATGTGGTAGGCTTTGGGGATTTTTTGGATTAGAAGAGTGGCACCTAAGGGATCAATGGGTTAGTGGGCAAGGGGTTCTCATTTTGTTGGTACTAGTGGTTAAGTGGTTTATAATTTATCATGTTATTTGGTTTTGGGATAGATGTTGAGGTTAGGTATGAGGTGAGGGGGTTAGAGGTTGAAGCTTCCTAGGTGCACGAATTCATTGCATGGATCAAGTGTGACAAGTGCATGAGCCATTTACATGGGTTGGTTGTGTTAGGTCAGTGTCTAATTAGTGGCATTAATTATGGTGGCCATTTCAATATTTGTAACACAAAGGATGGTTCTTGTGGTCTGGACTATGGCATGTGAACTAAATTTAGGGTCTAATGCCATATTAATTTTCCATGGGGTTGATGGTCCATGCATGTTAACCTATATTACCACATAAGAATCTCTAGCCTACATGTGAGATCGTCATGATCATCATTGTCACCATTGTCGATGTCATTGTTGTTGTTGGTTTGTCCATGGTTATGTAAACCAATAAACCAACCATGGTTTAATATTTCTAGGTTATGTAAACCAATAGTGGTTCTCATAACCTAAATAATGGTCCATTGTTAATAAATTTACTATATGATTCATGGTCCATGTGTAGGTCCCTACACATAATTAATTTACCTTACAAGCGAGATATTGTGGCCATTTCAATATTTGTAACATTGGCGATGGTTCTCGTGGCCTATACCATGGCCTATAAAATAATTTTAGGGCCTAATACCATATTAATTTGTTATGGGGTTGATTGTCCACGCATGTTAACCTAGACTACTACATATGACCTACATATGGAATAGACTATATGTAACAATTCCTTCTGTTGCTCTTGAGTGATGATTAAGGCCTTGCGACATCACATAATCTCTAAAGAGTGAATCTAATTTCAACTACAAGTGGGATATGTTGGTAATTTTTAGATCTGTAACACCAAAAATGAAAATTTTCCTGCCAATTTCAACATGCTAGTAATTTTGATTCCATCACCCTTTCTTCTCATTGTTTTCCCCTTTTTGTGAGGAGGGTGTTCCTGCCACACAAAGGAGGGTGTTCCTGCCTCAAACGCATCTCCAAATTTGAGAAGAAGTCAACTTCCTCTCTCAATGTAATTGGAAACATTAATGCCCCTATACTTCCCATCTCAGTCACTACAAGAAAAAAGGCCTTTGGTCACAGTCATGCTTGTGACAGACCTTAAAGGGCCATCACCAATGTCACATATGATGATAGGCCTTGAAAAATTGTCATTGTAATTGTCTTTAGAGACATTCCTTGAAGGATCGTCACCAAATCCATTTTCAATGACACTTTTTGTGAGGGTTGTTAAAGGCACGTTGCCAATTCTCTCTCTGGTGACACCTCTAGTGACGGTCCTTTAGTGCCCCTCACTAATACCCATTAGTGAGGGTCATGCTTGTGACGAGACTTAAAGGGTCAGCACCAAGGTAACATATGACGACGAACCTTAAAAAATTGTCATTGTAATTGTTTTTGTAGATATTCCTTTAAGGTTTGTAACCAAATCCTTTTTCAATGACACTTTTGCTGAGGGTTGTTAAAGGGCCATTGTCAAATCTCTCTTTGGTGACACTTATAGTGATGATCCTTTAATGACCTTCACTAATACTCTTTCTAGTAGCTTTTGGAAATTGTTAAAAAATGTTTGTTACTTTTGATCGTTCTAATGAGTTTTGGATGACGTTATGTGACCATTGCTATAGTTTTTTATAAAAGATAATGGTTTAAGACCACTGCTAGACCTTAAAATGGTTCCTTTATACTACTTTTACACAAAAATACTCCTTGTATTATATTAGGTTATGTGGTGGCTCAAGGCCCTACACATTGTTCATGGGACTTTAAATCAATAGTTATAACCTAATTCCCTAGTATTTTTCCATGGACCATGGTTAGGGCATTATCATGCCTTTCTATCCTGCACTAAACCTTTAAAAAGTTCCATATATGTTTAATAGGAAAAATATTCCTTCATAGTTCCTATGCAGTGTTATAGGGCCTTACACATGGTGCATGAACCCTCAGAGAAAAAATAGGGTATAATCCCTAGTGTTTGGACCCAAACCATGGTAATTTGGATCCCAAATCCCATCCCTAAATATACATTAATCCTTATACTTGTGCTTCTCTATATTTCTTGATTTTTTCTTTATACATTTCCACAATAGTGGCATCATGTTGTTAAATTCCTTTGGTGAAGTCCTTGTTTACTTGGGCTTGATTGGGCCTCAACCAAGAGTTGAGTGCAAACTCTTCTCCTTCAATACATCATCAAATGAAAACAGGTTGTAATCCCTAATTAGCACATTATCATTGCATTGTTTAGTTCCCAACCCTTATGGATTGAGATTGTGTATGTTTAGCCTTGTTTCATTTTTACATCACATTCATATTATTGTTGACTTGGTGAAGGGACTGGACCCATACCCATGCTTGGACTACTATTCATCAAATTCTATTGGTTCTACTAGCTTTTCAATACATGAAGATATTGGTTTCTAGGGTCTCAGATATTTTGGAGTTTGTGGGTATTGCGATTGACTGACTTCCTTTGTTCAAATGCTCCCTGGATGCACCTGACCATCTCTTAATTACTAGGTAGGAGTTGAATAGGTTTATTCAAGATGACATTTACAACTAGTTTATATAAATCACTTAGATACAACTCATTTAATGTAGCTTACAAATCACTCTAAATTGTTCCAGTTTTGGACATAATTGGAAGGGTTACTCATTATTCTCATGTTTATTTCCTCATCAATGCTAATTTTGGATACAAGATTGGCTCATGAGATATTGCACACACAAAATAGATCATCAAGAGAAACAGTTTGAATGTAGATCGACAGAAAGCTTGGTTAATGTGCACTACAACTTGATGTTGTTGTCCCATTATTGTGATGCATCCAAGAATGATAGAACATATTTGACTTGCAACAAAAATCCAGAGGAGGCTAATTTGAAGGATGGATCCATAGAATCAGAGCACTTGGAGGCTGAACTATTGGGTGATCATGACGGTGATCAAATTCATACAACGTAGATGCCACCCCCAACCATTGGCAGGTTTCTAGACGTAGGAGTTTTTCCTTTATCTTCACAATGTCCAACATTCCATGGGGGGCATGCATATTCTTCTCATGTTCCATGAACAATTCTAGTTGCTCCTATTCCTGCGCCTAGACCACGAGAAAGGAAATTAGATGTTTCTCATGGCAACTAGAGGAAAACTTAGTATGTAACATCATAGTACTTTGTATTTAATGTTTATTATGGCCTATTTTGTAAACATTAGATATGTTTAAGTTTGAACTTTGAATTTTGAACATACCTTTGAAGTTTAAACTTTAAATTCTTGATTGCACCTTATAACTCTATGGTAATGAATATGATATTATAATGCTTTGTTTCATTTCATGGTTGATGTTATCTATTAAAATTTGTTAATGGAAAATATTATATGTTGAAAATTTAAAAGTCGATGCTGTTGATGATTGATCATTTGATAACAATATTACAAATTATAGCTCCTAGATGATTGACATTTTATGTGTTTTAAAATGATTATATCTATGTTTTAATGTTTTCTCTAATTAATTTGACATTCTACATGTTTTTTTTAATATACTTGCATAAAATATATTAAAATATATATAATAATTAAGAAGCGCTCTCCAAGCTTTTGAAAATATGGCTTCCCACTCCCGCCCGTGCTCCCAATAGCACCGAGATCCCATCTGTTGTAAGGGCCTTCTCGAGAAGTTGCAAAGATAGAAGTCGAAGGCATGAAGTCAATAAACTTTGCAGATTTCTTTGGACATAAACTAATAAAAGATACTTCCCCCTTGTATGTGCCCTATTGGCCCTAATTCAACCTTCACCCAGGCCTTTTCAACGATCAGAATCCATCGGTGATGCAGTTTCCTTTTCAATGATCAGAGTCCATCGGTGATGCGGTTTTTAACAATTTGGAGGGATTCAAGTGGAAATTGCATTTTTTTCTTGAGCAATTCTTATCAGCATGGAGAGTTGCCAATTCAAGGGATAGACAAGAGATGGAAATTCAATGAAATAGAGCATCTTCTTGGGGTGTTCAATGGAGGCGATTAGGAGATGGTAAGGTTTTCCATAGGTGTAGGAATTCTATCTAGCGATCTACATTGCATTTGCGTGTATTTCCATCCAATTTTTTTGGGACGTTGCTTTGTACCAAATCAGTTTATTTTCACTTGGAATTTTGATTTGGGACCCAATTTGCAAAACCCAATGTCATTTCTTTTATTTAAATTGTGTTCTTTAATATGAATTTATGTCGATCCTACTAAATGAAAGACAATACTTTAGGTGCCTCCATGGATTCTCAGAATCAGTAAAGGTAAATTGAAATTACAGTAATTACATATAAACTAGTCATGTCTAGGAATAGAATAAACAGAGAACATTGTAAATCAGATAATTTTTCCAAGGCATAGTAATCACCAAATTCTTGGAGTCACATGCATTCACATTAAACTAGATAACCTCTTCCATAATTCCTATTTCTATTCAATGGGACTGGAATTTTGCACATCGAATCTCTGGCCAGATGATGTAATTTGTCTAATGTACTCTCTTGGTTATTTATTGTTTGAAATCCTTTCTTTAAACTCCAAAAGCATTACCATTTTACCAAATTCGCCAACCGCCACAAGTGCCCATATTTCTCATAGGGAAGATGACCCACTAGATGATGACAATGCAATAAATTCCTTGGATTCTGAATCACTACTCTAGTTTGCATCAGACTAAATTGGAGTAGTCTCCCAAACATCTTCCACTGTTCGCTAGAACAGACTCAATAATTCGGTATCCTTTTTATAGATTTCATAGTGAGGCATAGTCCATCTAACTGAACCACTTTGTTTAAGGAAAGGATTCCATTCCCATATGACATTATTAGTACAAGAAAAATGGTGGACTGATTGTGGAAGTTCTGAGGAATGTCTTCCATTACAAATCTCACAGTTCTATTTCACTCATGGGATTCAAAGCAGGGATTCTTATAATAGCTTTTTCTGATTTTTTTAATCTAGTCACTTCAATAGGATAATATAGAATTCTAATGTATGCTATATAGTTCACCTAGCCTTGCTTCAGAGACTACCTTTCTTTCTCGCAACTCATTCTTGTCAGTGGAGTAGTGTAAAGCTTCCATCTTTCCATCTCTGGAGGTGTCAGGTTTGTGTTTACTGCAGGTGAGTAGTAAGCATATTAAATTATAACATAATAGATGTTCAGGTCAGATGTAAAATATATATATGATAAATATTTGCACATTCCGACTATCACTAGAGCCTTACAATAAATTCAAGCATCACCTTTCTAACTGTAGTTGCAGGTCAAGATATGTGGCCTCTAATTACTGTAAACAACTGCCTTTCTCTTCAAATTATTCTTGTAATGATGTATACTTTTCTTTAAACTGATTTAATTCAGCTTGAGCAGCCTTGACTTCGAATTCAAACTCTTCATTCAATGACACTTTATTTTCTATTTGATCATCCCTCAATTGCTTCAATTCCTTAGCTGCAGCAAATTTTGTCTGTAAATATGCAACACTTTTCTCTGATTGTAGGAGTTGAGCCTTGCGAGCCTCTATATTGTTGTTTTCCATTTGAAACATCCCTTCTAGTTATTCCTTTTTAGATTGTATGATATTAAGTTGCTTTTTTAGTTTGTTGATTTCTTCATTCAATTGGTATTCAAGAGTTTCTTTTTCTAATGAGATATTTTGATCCTCCCCACACTTGTTAAAGACATTTGCAACGGAGTTCAACTCAACAGATCCAATAGCAAGTGTATAAATTAAAGATTCATTTTCATATTTCTCTTTTTCAATCTTACTAGAATTATCCTTCCCAAATGTTGGGCCATTTGCAGCTGGAGCTTCAGATTCACTGCCACTGTGTGATTCATCGTTCCATTCGAGTTGTTTCTTGATTGTGGCCTTCATGGTTGATACATATTGAAGTGAAAAAAAATGATTTACAATCCAGTCCAATGTAGAACCCACTTCTACCACAAACTCTACTATTTGATCCTTTCCTTGAAGTAGATTACTGCAAATCTTGACAAGCCTTTGAATGATAGAATCCAATTATGAATTCTGCCACTAGAGGACATGCACTGTATAGCCTGGAACATATGTAGAGTTTTCAAAGAGTAGAGAACCAAAAGCAGTGAATGGAATGCTCTCAAAATGAACATTATCTACACAAACTGAGTGGAAAAATCCTTCAACAAGCCCCATTATTTTATGAATATATGCATTTAATCTTGAGCAATGGGAGGACCTTTTGTTCCATTTAGAAGAAGTAAATGGACCTATTTCATCTTCAGAATAATTTCCTTTAGAGAGAGATCTTGGTGATAATTGATCTGACATGACTCCTTTCACAGAACTATTATTCAAACAATCAGTGTTTAAAACTTTCAGACAAGTTAACCTTTCTTTTATTTTTTTCATTTGTCCAGCACCATAATGCTGTGATTTTGGAATAACAACTTTCACCTTCTCTAAGACTCCATCCAAACTTTTCCCTTTGCATGAGCATCCAAAATCATGCACAAAATCTCTTCAGGACTAGAAAGGGCTACCTCATTGGCCAACTTACCAAATTGTAAGGTAGAAAGTTGTTGGTTACACGTTATGTGTTTATCAGTGACTAGAAGTTATGTTTCCCTCTCTGCAGCGGCCACTTCTAAATCATATTTCTTCTCCATCATAGGTAAGGAATTTCTATTTTGGTCCATATTCACTTTGATAGGTCCTTGTGATTGCACTTTTGGTTTTCCAAAAACTATTGTGGACTCCGCAATCTGGTTAGAAACAATTGTTGTTAACTGTTCCATCTCAATAAAATCACCCATTAAGTTAAAATATGGTGACCCAATCACTTTATTAGAAAGCATGCCTGGATTTTCTTTCTTAAAATGTTCCAGTTCATAAATCAATGTAGATTCTCACGACTCAGCACATCTAGCTTCATCAGCATTGCAACCATCTTTAGAAATTGAAGCAAGACTTGGTTCATAACTCATACTTGTACCTTTAGAAAATTCTACATGATCATTAATAACCATGCCATTTATTTTACCAATACCATGGCCTCTGCACAAGCATCCAGTTGCGACTCAACTTGCGATAATTTATTAGCTGTTCGTGCACACATGACCCTTGAAACATGAAGTTCATTTCTCCTCTTTGCCAGATTTCTTTTACAATTTAAGGATGTCATTTTCTTCTTCCATAGACAGCAATCGCTCTGATAGAATATTTATCTGTTTTATGTTGGTTTCCTAAGAATTAACATGGACAGGCTCTCCAAGTGTTGAACCTACAGAAAATCCACCTTTGTTTGCATGCGGTTTTTTTCTTTTCCACTCGGCTGTGTCCTTGGCCAATATTTCAACTTTTGTTTTCATCTGAGCCACAGCAGCATGTCCTGGCAATTTTTTCCTGACTAGGATACACAATCTTTGGCATTATGTCTCTAACTTGGCAATATTTTTCATACTCTCCAAATGTTGTTTGCTGGATGCATTAGCTGATTTTCTGTTGTACTCTCTCTCTTCATTGCATATTTCTAGTTCCTTCTCTAGTACACGAGTTCATATAGCTCCTTTATATTTTATCTTGTTGTTTAGTATGTTTTAAATTTAATGTAGATTATTGATCTGATATTTTAAATTACACCACGAATTTGTTGCAATGATTAATGTTTGCTAATATCTAGGGTTGACCCTTAGCTTATGGGTTGCATAGTGATTCCTCCTTGTGGCTAGCGAGTACTAACCCGACATGCAGGGAGAGTGTACAAGGTGACAATGTATATTCTTCAATTACTTGGAACCATTCTAGTTTCAAATGTTAAGTTTTAACATGGTCAATGCTCCTTGATGTGGAGGTGTAAAGATAGAAGAAAATTGAATTGAACTAATGGAAGTTTGAGAGGATTATCCAAGTTGTTTCTTTATATAGCCTTAAGTGAATTTTCTTTCTAATTAAGGTGGGAGTCTATATTAATAGATTTAGAAATGGATCAAATTTGAGATTTAAAAAAAATACACCTCAGAAATTGGATCCCTTTCGGTGCTTGATAGATCCGGGTTTAAGATGGATCTATGCTGGTCTTTACTCAACAAGCTTTTATCCCAAGTTTTTATAGTAGAAATATGTTTGAGAGCAAGGTCATGGAGTTTGAAAAATGTGGGGGTGCGTAATATGTGCCATACTCCTGCTATTTTACAAATAGGCATTTTCTCTATGACAACTTGGACCATTGTTAGAGAACTTGCCAAGTTTGACTCAGACTCGTGAGTCAAACTTGGCTTGGCACAAAAATCAAGATCAACTACCTTGATAGCTAGTCAAACTTGCTGCAAGTGTGTTTAATTAATTGAAAACGAGTTTGACTTGCAAGTACTTGTGTGTCCTCTGAGTTTTCCTTGAGTGAAACAATAGTATAATTTTTGTTTTCTTTGTATTATCTGAGTTTGTTTTTTCAAAGGTGTCAAACTCTTGTTTTCTAGCCTCACCAAGATTTCCATCTAGTCGAGGCTTGTAACTATGACTTGGACCAGCAAATGCTAGTCCCATAAATGAGACATTCACCACCACCAGGTATAAGTGATGCCTTCTCTAAACTTGTTACTGCATCCCCATATGAAATTGTATTATTTCTTCAAATTTATTTGGTGCTGCATTCAGCTTACCTTGTTCCCACCTAATTCTTCCACCAATAAGATCATCTTCAATCTCCTCTAATACATCTTGTGGTAACCAAACAAAGTAAACATTTCCAAATGTATCTGCACTTTCCATAGTGTCGAAGTCTATATGTATTGAATAAGTTAACCAACGAGGAACACAATCACCTACGAATATGTACAGCTGGTTCTCATCGTGCTGATACTTCTCCTACCTTAAAGGTCAAGTGTACTCTTTATCTAACCCATGCAATTCTTCTGACATCCTTGAGATGCTATTATAGCTTTGAAATTTGTAACCTAGTACCTATAGAACATAGCTCAACATGCCATTATATATGTGCATTTCAAAATAATAATAAGTAAATCTCCACAAGCACATAGTTGAAATTGTAAGTCTAGGGGGTGGTGAAATAAAGGGACAACAACCATTGTTTGCCTAGAGAAATGGGCCCATGGATACATTAACAACAAAATCTCTAGTGGTAAATTTCAATGCTTATAAATCCTAGAATATCCACTAAACCTAGTGACAACTTTCAATGCTTAGAAATCCTAGAAGATTCACTAGAACCAATGCCTTGACAAAAAATGCACAAAATTGCAAGGTATTGCATTTAATTTCCACCAATGCAAGAAGGGCTCTTATTTGGTTTATAATATCGGGGTATCTTTCTATATAAAGGGTATCTTTCAATTTGGTGAAGCCTCTAGATGATTGTCAACCAAAGGATATCATTTCGGCTTTCCTAAAATTTTGTTTTTGTCCGCAAATATTGTAGTGGCTTGTGATTAGTATGAACTATGGTCTCCTTACCTAGTAGGTCGTTTCACTAATGCTTTACATATTGGACAATCATAGATGTGTTCTCATAGGTTGTATTCTTGACAACTTTTTTTTAAAAATTTCTCCAAATGCAGTGCTCTTTGTTAGACCCAAATTAGTGACTATGATGTAATTTGAGTTATGATGAGTCCTTGTTGCTTAAAAAGTTTTTTTTAAGCAAAGGACTCATCAATTTTAAAGCAATTAGTCCTTGTGTGTGTTTTGTTAAGAATACTAAGTGTTGAAGACACCCCATACCAAAAGGATACATTGTCGTTGCTATTACATCAATATATGAATATTTTTTAAAATGTCCATTCCCATTTTACTTTGAAGGCATTCTTTAAAGTACAGAGTGTTTTTTAAAAGGGACATCTCCTAAGGTGCTTGAAAGTTTTTGTAAAGGGGACTTGTTTCCTAGGGTTTATTGTGGAGATGATTTTTTCAATATGCTTGAAAGTGGTCAGAGAATCGTTGTATTACTAGATAAGTATAAACTTGATTGCAAAACTATATTATTTGGAAATTTAAAGTAAATAATATTATAGTGGTAGGGAGAAGTTTAGAGAATCATTGATGAAGAGGAAGAGAAATTGAAAGGCGACATGGATACATGGATAAAGTAGTGTTTAGGGAAGTTCTTGCAATCTTCAATTTTCTAATTTTAGATGTCAAATTTCCATATGTCATAGATCAAGAAACATTTTAAGAAGCTTGGGGATTCACTGAGAGCGTAAAGACTTCCAATGAAAACCATGATTCTCTATTTAAGGAGCTTGTTGTGTAATTTCAGGCTGACAAAAGGTGAATCAATCATAGGGATCCCCACTAGACTCAAAGCTATAAGAAATCACCTCTTGTTGTACATGAGAAGATTGAAAATAGGGCATCTTTGTAACTTAGTGCCTTGGTCTTAAGCTTATTAGGAAGACTTGATGCCTTAATGTTTGATTAACCAGGAGGGATACTTTTGTAGAAATGAAGAAATAAGTTGTATGGTATAGACAAATGCCCTCCTAAGTGCCTCACAGAGGCACTGAAGAAGGTGTTTGTGCAAGTTTATTGCTTGAGAAATGGTACAACAAGTCTTAGTGGTTTATGGTTTGCCTTATTCTTTTGAAGATGTTGTCTATGGTTTATGGTTTGCCTATGTTTTAGCTGAAAAAACTGTTTGTAAAGCTTGTTTACGCATGTGTTATAGAGAAAAAAGTTGTTAAAGAAGGTGCATTGCGGAGGGAAAGTAGGCAAATCAAGTTCTGTAGTCCTACCTGAACTACACCATGGGAAGATTGGAAACATTTCATATGAAACCGTAGAGTTTTGGGGACATGGAGACACATCTTGGGGATGTGTGTGGACATCATAGGGTACGTTGGGGCCCTTGACATAATAAGGGACCCTATCCCAAATGTTAAATATATTAAAATACAACAAATTATGTATATAAAAACATACTATTGGATTCACTTATGGAGGAGCTAAGATCTATGTTTCCATGAATCTAGATCCGAATTTGCTCAAGATACATTTTTGGTTTGGGAGCACTAGAGGAGCCATTGAAGATTTGTTTCTGCCTTTCCAGAAATGTCAATACAATAAATACTAAGAAGGCATTTATCTAACAACACATGAAAACCATAAAATAAAAAATAAAAAAGGCAGAGTAGGGGCCCTGAAACCATAACTTTTCCAATGAAATAGCATCTCCTGCCTTTCTAAAACCCACAAATTTGAGTTTGTTATAAGTTTCTGCATCTTTGAGTTTGTGAGAGCAAATGGAGCAAAATATATTCAGAGATCTGAATTCTAAATGTTTCTGGTTTCATCTTTCTGACTATATATATATATATATACCTCCTTGACCTATATTGGGATCCTGAGTAAAAAATCTGCCAGATCTATTCAGGAATCTGTATTTGTGTGCATATATATATATATGTATATCTCCTTGACCTGTATTGTGATCATGAGTAAAATAATCTGCCAGATATGTTCAGGAATCTGTATTTGAATCCATAACCATTCTATTTCTATTCAACTTGTAGTTGATAATTTTTGTGCATAATTAATTACATGTGTATACAATTAAAGCAGCAACATCCATATCCAATTGGCATTTACACATTTGATTTAGAAATTGGTATTCAAGATAGGAGAATTATTGTATTTCTCATTGTAATATCACCAAAGTTTGCTTCTTAGGCTCATTTATTGTGGAGGAGTCCTTGAACTACCACACAGGACCTCTTGAGGAAATCCTTGGCTTAAAATAAAATATAATGATACATTATACAATACATCCATCATGATGGGAGGGGATGTTCCCAATGAAGTCCTCAAGTTTGGGGGAGCATGAGGAGCAAAAGGGACATGTCTCCAACCCTTCAGGATGCCTCCCTATGCAGCAATAAATATTTCATGGCACAAAAGGTTGGGTCATCTTAAGCACCAAAGCCTAGTGCTTTTGAAGAAGCTGAGTATGGTTTATGGTTTTCCTACTGTCCCATTTACTAAGGTGTTTACGAAGCTTGTGTTTTAGGCAGGTAGTATAGAAAAATTGTTAAAGATGGTGCATGAAGAGCAAGTAGACAACTTGTATTGGTGCATAGTTATCTCTGGGCTCCCACAAGAACTATGTTATGGGAAGTTGGATATATTTCATGTTGTTTATTGATGACTTTTTAAGGTGGGTATCCTTTCTTAAGTACAAATCAAATTTACTTTAAATGTCCAAATAGTCCAGAGCTATGGTTGAATGGTAAAGAAGGAATAAATTCAAAGTTACAAGAAAATAATGGTGGAGAATGCAAATCCAAGACTCTTACTTATGTATTGCAAAGCCCAAGACATTCACATGCAACTTGTTTATATACTCTATCTAAAATGGAGTCACAAAAAGAAAGAATTAAACCTATGTGGAGATGGGTAGGAGCATGCTTAAGGACAAGTGTCTATCAAATGCTTGTTGGCTTGAAAGAAACCATAACGTACATATGTACTCAATAAAATGTCCAACTAGCTACAAGGAACATTGCATTGAAAGAAGCATGGAGGGGTAACAAAGCAAAGGTAAATCATCTCAGGCTTTTTGGTGTAATCCATATGTGCATTTTTCAAAAGAAAAACAAGATAATCTTGAGGATATAAGTAAGAAGTGCTTTTTATAGGCTACAATCAAGGAGTTGAAGGCATACAGGATCTTTGTTTTGGAAAAGAAAGAGAGTTGTCAATATAGAAGTTGTTTTTGATAAAGACTATAGCTAAGTAGATTTATATCAAAATGATTTCTCATGGCTCTTTGAAGATAAAGATAACAGTATAGGTCGGAAGAGGAAAGTAATCCAAGTAAAGAGGATAAAATAACAATGACAAATCCAACGACATCAAGGCCTAGTTGTGATAAAACATCTCCAGAACCTAAGAAAATTCCAAAGTGATATTTAAAACATTGAGGGCTTGTAGCTACAAAATCCTCATGAATTTGGTCAAGTAAGCAAGAAGTCAAAGGGGCTGCAATAATCATTTGGAGGGAAACATTGCATTCATAAAACAGTTATAATTTTGTAAGAACCTGTTATTTAAAGATGCACAATGAAAGGAATAACCAGACAAAGTAATACATGTTGACTGCACTTTACTAAAAGAAATGAAACTGGGTAAATTCAAGAATTGCCCAAATGTAGAAGTGCACCATATGTTGTAAATGGGTCGAGAGAGCAAAGTATGAAGTGAATGTTTCAGAGCACATTTCTCTTTCTAGACAGCTTCATGGATAACATGTCACCAGCAATAGACTAAAGAGAAATTCTAGAAATCCCTAGTGTTGGCAATCATGATATGTTCTTTAAACTTTTGGTAATGATGATATGTTCTTTTAACCAGCAAGAGCAAACATTTCCGAGCACATTTCACTTTCTGGACAACTTCATGGATAATATGTCACAAGTAATAGACTAAAGAGAAAATCTAGAAATCCCTAGGGTTGGTAATCATGATATGTACTTTAAACTTTTTGTGATGAATATGAATATCATGATAGGAACACCCATTCAGAACACCCTGGCTATCACATTACACTACTCTTCACTCTAGCTATCATTTTTTGGAGTAATGTCCCCCCCTTCCCTTCTATAAAATATGAGAAGGATATTTACAAGTACAAACCCTAGAATACGTCCACTTAAGTGAATGGATACTCAAGTGTAGCATTGCACCTTGATAAGATCCATTTAACTCTAACCAACGCATGTGCCTCACATGTGCTAAGGGTAGGTGGTTACATTACAACTCATGCTAAGCATACTTCTCCAAGTAACTAACTCAAGTAATGCACCTCACATGTGCACTAGAAGCCTCTCTACTAATAATCAAATGACACTTACAAGATATCTACCATAACATGATTCCTATTAGTTTGGATAGAAAAGATAAGATAATTTTATTAATGTCCAACAATTGACCACAAAAGTAGGTGAATGAACTTAAAATGTATATCCGGTGCAAGTATCAAGTGGGAGTGCAAAAGCGAACAATACTAAAAGCAGAAAAAATATATTAAGATCTAAGAACAAGTAGGAAACTTGATATTAAAACTTAAAACTATGTTTCCATAAATCTAAGCCTATTAGAGAATTTATTTTTTAATGCATGTGAGCCATAAACGTTCTACACCTTTTGTGATAGAGTTCAAACCCTGTAGTTTCCATTTATGGGATATGCTATAATGCTACACTCCCTCTCAAAATAACTCTAAAACACCATACAAAACTATAATTACATAAAGCTCATAGGTATGAGTAACAACTAGCATGACCAAGACTTTGTGAAGAGAAATCTAAAGTCTAGAATTTTAGGGAAGAGACTGAACAATAGGAAATGAAACTATAGTATCATGACTATAAGTGGTCCTGAGTGTAATTTTGCTAGCTATCTTAGTGACCACAAGTACATAGAAAACACAACACCAGCTCCCTAAACTCTTCCATACTAATCAAGCTAAAAATATTCTACAAACAATAACAGTGGAATTCCAGAAGTCAATATTGTTGATCAATTCCTCGAAAAGTCAATTGTGTTCATTCAGAGGTCAAAGTGATCCACATATAAAGCATTCAATATTCTTTATATAGTCTTCCATCCCTGAGCGTCAAATAAAAAAGAAAAGAGCAAAGCATGTACATATCATATTTTCACTAACATATAGACATTGAGGGTGTATAGTAGAGGAAAATGGAGAACAAGAAATTGAATCCAAAAGACAATGAAGAAACCTAGTACAGAACAAGAGTTCATTTCAATAATATAAGTTTTTTTTTACATGATATTTTGACTCCTACAATGTTTAAGTTTTCTCATTAAATGCTATATCTCAAGCTCCTCCTCTTCAATCTTTCAAAGTTCCTGTATGAGTTGCAACTTCCTAGAACTATATTTTAGATGTTTCTCCATGAAAATATGTATCTTAGAATTATCAGGGCCTCCAGAAGAGTCTTCAGAAAACAATTCCCTTTAATTAAAACATGTGTCTTTTATAGTGTGAGTTTCCTTGAATTCCTTCATCTTGTTATCCTACATTTCATTAATCCTAGATTGCATGTCTTGAAAATCTTCCTCACAATCCTGCCACATTTCCATACATATATCATGAGTTTTATTGTGTATTTCCTCACATTTATCTTGTACATGTTTAATGCCTATTGAGCTATCAAATTTTTCCCTTGCAGGTGAGTCTCCCACATGCTTCTGTTGTTCATCTTATATTTTAGTGCATATTGATGGTAGTGGAACTACTTCCAAAAATTTCAACACAATCATCTCTAAAGTTACATTCTATGAAACAAAAGAAGCTTTTTTCATTTCAATCTTCTCTTCAGTTTGAAGTTCCTCACATTTATCGTGTACCTGCTTAGTTCCTTTCAAGTTTTCACAGTTTTCCCTTACAGGGGAATCTTCCATCTCCTTGATATTTATATTGTGTTCCAGTGCATATCGATGGAAGTGTGACTGCTTCCAAATATTTTGACACATTCATCTCTAAAGATGCATTCTCTGAAGCAAGAGAAGCTTTTTTCATTTCAGCCTTCTCTTCAATTTGCAGTTCCTCACATTAATCTTGTACATTTTTTATGATTTCTGACTTGTCACAGTTTTCCATTGAAGGGGGGGAGTCTTCCATCTACTTGTGTTATTCATCTTGTGTTCCAATACATATGGATGGAAACAAGAATACTTACAAACATTTTGTCACATTCATCTCTAGAGTTACATTCTTTGAAACATATGCTTTATTCATTTCACCCTTCTCTTTGGTTGGGACAGTGCTTTGCTCTCTCTACCAAATTTCCTGATATATATCAAAGTGTTGCTCATGTTTACAAAGATGTATTATGTCCTTTTTGCATGGGATTTCTCTCATATTCATAATTTGTTTTCTCATTTTTACGAACTTCTCAGAAACTTGATTAACTGTACATTCGTTATTTGTCTTTCTCTGGAATTATTTGTGTGTTTCTTTCTTTCATTGTGGAATTATCCATTCGATATGAAGAAGTGCTCTCCTTTTCCATATTTTGTGAGCTAGTACTCTTGTACTTTACTGTTCTAGTTTCAATTGAATTTACATTAGTCCAATTGAATTTACATCAGTCCAATCCCAACTTCTCTCATCATTTGTATTGGCAACATATCTATGTAAGAGCATGAATAGTAAACCAGAGAGTAGTCCCAAAGCATTCCAAGGTATGCAAGAGACAATATGTGGCTCAATAACTGTACAATCTATTACCAATACAAATGCTACAATTTTGAGTGCTATGACTGTAAAGTTGAGAAGCAACTCTATATGGTCAGATCCTTGAGGACATGGATGTGAGGCCAGTCCACTAATTAAGGAACAAAAGAAGAAAGTCAACAACGATCTGATCATTTATAAATGAGGTATGATACAATGTTTATACAAGGTCATGAGTGCTTAAATGCTCAATTGAGGTCCCTTAATGGTTGGTCTTGTGCATTGTGAAATGGGATAATCACTGCATTCCCTGAAATCATGTTGTCCATGGCATGATCAAACTTGATCACCATCTTGGGCACTTAACCTGGGTTGATCTGGTCCACTTTGATCACTTGTGAGTTGTGATATCATTCATGTAATCCATTTCAGTTGTTAATTTTTCATCTGGTGGTGTTATGGTGCATTGAGTTGTCACTGAGGTGGACCATGGTTCTAGGCATTGGCTGATTAGTTGGCACAAAAGAAATTTGACACTGTCATCGATGGTCTGGTAAAATGATAATGTGATGCCTACAGCACAAGCAAGGCCTGGTTGTCCAAAAAATGGCATTGGTTGTGCAAGAAGGCTTTGATATGACCAACATGGAAAATTGTTGGGTATGGCCTCTAGTGAAGTTGTGATGCATTGAGATATCATTGAGTTGGCACTAGGAGCTGACCAATGAGTTGGCACCAACTAGATTTGATGCGGTCATTGATGCTCTGGTGAATGGGGGTGTGGCACCTGTGGAAAAAACAAGGTCTAGTTGATGGAAGACTCACAAAGATTCCTCAAGTGTGCGTTGTGACCACTGGGGAAGAATATTGGGTGCAGCACTGCTCTAGTGGAACAAGACAGCCAAACATTGAATTTTCTTCACATTGAAGATAATCTAGTTTGCAAGCTCACACCTTGTTGAGATGCTGCAAGTGGGGGATTTCTATTCTGCCAAAGTCAACGAAGACTTGCACCTATCTCCAACCACATGAAATGGCCTGTCCCATCTTGGCTTGCACAGGAGAAACAACCCATGAGAAGAAAAAACATGTCTATAGGGGATTTGAACCTTGTTGGAGGTATGAAAAACCCCTCCTTTTCCATCGAACCAATACCCATTGATAGAGACTCACACTTTGCGAGAAAACTGTGATGAACCTGCAATAATTAATTAATGCAAATACACGAGATATCAGAAATAATAGAACTCAGAATCACTTTTATATTGATCACAAGCCACTTCGAGGGGGCAATCTCCTTTGAGCAAGCTCAATACAATTAACTTCACGGTGCCTTCATAGGCCTCAACACACACTTATATACTAAGTCTAGGCGCCAATACCATGGGTCAATACTATGTGTCAATACAAACCATTGGCTAAGTCTAGGTGCCAATACTATGAGTCAAAACCATGGGACATATAATATTATGGGAAGACTTACAAAGCATATGCGTCCAATACTATGGGTCAATACTATGGGCTAATATAAACTATGGATCAACAATTACTATGGGATGACTTACAAAGCATATGTGTCCAACAACAATATACTAACAAAGTAAAGACATGGGTTCCTAACATCCCCTCTCCCTTAGAAAAAGCTTTGTCCTCAAAGCTTTAGATGTGTAAATTGATGCAAAATCTGAAGGAGTGGGTCCCTTGTAGCATCCTCGAGTTGCATTCTGAGCCACTGGCGCCTTTCGAGTTTCAGGGAGGATTGCATGGAAGCCTGTAGATGAGGAAGAACCATATCAGCGATGTGAAAAGTGCACTCAAAACGGTGCTGATCGGCTTGTTGTTTCAGTCGAATTCTTGCCATGTGAAAATTGTCCTGCAGAATGAGAAGAAGCTGATCACAGTTTCGAAGAATTAAGTCAATTTCCTGAACTGGGGAGCTGCTGAAGGTGTATGGAAGAAGAACTGGTGGTGCCTGTCTAGAGACTGCTTCATATGGTGTCCTTTGAGATGTGGTATTATACCACTGGAGCGCTTCTAGGAAATCCATAGAAATAGTTGTCCAAATCTGTGGAGGGATGGGAAAGGGTTCGAGCAGTCCTGAAAGGAGGGTTGTTTCACCCTTGTTGACTTGGAAAGTATCACAGTCAACCACCATCCTTTGAATTGTCCTTTTGAGTCCCTGCCAAAAGAATTTACATTGTTCCTGGTCATACGTTTTGAGGAACCCAAATTTCCCTACTGATGAAGAAGCATGGAGTTCATAAAAGAGATAGTCTCGTTGAACAGATTGCAACCAATTTGGAACAAGCATAGAAATAGTTGTAAGAGAAACTGGGTCATCAAATGTGCGAGGAGGAGCATCTTCCACCATATTGTCCTTACCCTTCTGGTAAGTGGTCACAAAGTCATAACCCATGAGTTGGATAACCCATTTCAGGTGTGTTGGGGAGGAGAACCGTTGTTCCACGAAAGTTTCCAGACTCTGGAGATTATTCTTGATGTAGAAATAATTCCCCAATAGGGATGGTTGCCACTGTTGTAATATATGCAAAATAGTCATCATTTCCTGCTGAGAGGTAGATGCGGCTAAATTCTTACCGGAAAGGTCTCTTGAAGGCAACATGCTCATTGGTTCAGCAAAGACACCTGCATATCTATCCAAGGAAGTAGTGGAGACTGTTGATGGGTGCATCTGAATGGAATGGAGTTGAGCGATGACACCATGTGAATTCTTCTTAAGTATTTTTTCTAGGCGATGTGAACTGATGATGCAGAGAGACCCTGGTTATAAACCCATAAATTTGTGTTGTGCCCCATTGACTGAAAACTGCATCCAAAGTTCATCAAAATCCCATAAGATGGGGCCAAGTGTGCGTAACCATTGAACGCCCAAAACCACATCACATCCTCCTAAGGACAAGGAAAACATGTGAGAGTGTATTTTATAATGCTCCATAGAGATACGCACATTGTGACACTTCCCCTTGCAAGGTAAGGTGCCCCCATTGGCAACCATGACTTCAAAGTTGGAGCAAGGATGGACAAAACAATCAGCTTGTTTGGCAATCCGAGGATCAATGAAATTATGAGTGCTACCAGAATCAATGAGTATGGTAAGAGGGAGCTTCTTGAAGTATCCCCTGACTCGCATTGTTTGTGGGGTGGTGACGTCAGTTACAGCATGGAGAGAGATCTCGGGTGGGTCGTCCTGAGATGGGGTGTCAACAGGCGGGTGTTGAATGTCGACCTAATCATCTACTGTATCTAGAGCTTCTTCATCAAATTCTGAGGCAGGCGGAGAATCCACATCCAAGAGATAGAGATTTTGTTGAACACATCAATGTCCCCGAGTGAATTTCTCATCACAATTATAGCAAATCCCTTTTTCTCGGTGTGCTTGCATCTCTGTTTCAGACCATTTCTTGATAGGAGTTGGTTGAGGAGCAAGCGTGATGGGAGGTCGTTAGGAACCCATATTTATGAAGGGAACAAAGGTGGGTTTGGAGCGTTGTTGAGCTGCGATCTTATCCTCGGCCAGCTTATCCAACCCTAGAACTTCCATCATTGTGTTGGGATAGAACATTTTGACCTCTGAGCGGATTTCATCCTTGAGACCACTGATAAAACAAATCCTGTAGAATTCATCAGACAATCCTTCTGTGTGATTGGCTAGTTTCTCAAATTCCATCTGATACTCTCTCACTATGCTAGTTTGGTGAAGTTTAGTGAGTGCTCCTATGAAGTCGTCAAAAGCACTAGGACCAAATCGTGGCAAAAGGAGTTGGCAAAAATCTGTCCAGTTTGGCTCGGGATGAGCTTTTATGTACCAACGGTACCATTGAAGGGCTTCCTGTTCCAAATGAAAGGATGCAAGTGGAACTTTCTGGACATCAAAACTATTATGCAAACTGAAATATTGTTCTAGTCGGTATATCCATCCAGTCGCATCATTACCATTGAAGTGAGGAAAATCAAGCTTCGGCCCACGAAAATTGCTGGAAGAAGAGAACCCGGTGGCTGCAAAAGATTCTGGTTATCGGTTATTGTTCATGGTTGAATGCTGAAGATGGAGGCTGAGAAATTTTTCATCCATATCTTGGAGTTTGGTTTGGATGACTGCAAGTGCTTCCTCCATGGTGTTTTCTCCTGTGCGAGTGACAACCATAACCAGTAAATTTTTTTTTTTTTGGTGGGGGGGGGGGAATGGATAGAAAAACACAAACACAAGCTTATTTAGTAATGGAAAATTTGGATTTGGGAAAAACTCGGAGGGGTAGTTGGGGTTTGACTAGGTTTTCGACACTTTCTAAGGGACAGGGAAGCAAAAAATGGGAATTTCAGAAGCGGGAACTCTATGGTAAAATTTGAAGGCAATCAGGTGAAAATTGAAGAAGTTATAGAAAACCCTAAAAATAGATAAATGTGGGATTTCTGGTCTTGGGAAGTGGAATTTGGGATAGGGTCTTCAGGAATGAAATATGCAGAATGGGATTGCAGGGATGTTAGTGAAGTTTCAGGGAAAACAGAGTTGAAACGAGGGAGATATGGCTGAAAAACATTTTTTTTTTCCAGAAATGGATCGGCAACAGCGGCGCGGAAGGGATCCGCAACAAATGGATCTGCAACGGAGCAGAAGGGATAAAAAATGGTGGGATTTTAAACAGTGACTGGATCGAGAACGACTTTTAGAATAGATCTGAAACAGCCGGATCTAGAGCGGAAGTGATCGGCAATAGTTCAACTAAAAATAGATATGGACCCCAGGTATGTATGGCTTCCTAACAGTTCAAGTGTTTCACTCGGCCACCAATGCTGTCTGACGGCTTGCGTATTGGGGTAGTACCCCTCACTCCACAGCTCAGGTAAAACTGATAACCGCTTCGCCACAAACAACAGCTCTTGGTTTACCTCACGGGTGCGAACTAGTCAATCAGGTAGGGGTCGTTTCCCTTTTCGCTGGCAAGTCCTCTCAATGGACTAGCTACTTTGGGGTTCCTGTGGTACTCCTCATAATGAGTTTTAGGGCTTATCCCAAGTACTTCCCATAGTTAAGCGGATAGGGATTATTCCCAAATCCGAAGCTGCAACAGATGCGAAAAAAAAATTTGGCAGAAATTCCACCGAACGAGCCCAAGAAAGTGCTCTGATACCAGATGTGATGAACCTGCAATAATTAATTAATGCAAATACACGAGATATCAGAAATAATAGAACTCAGAATCACTTTTATATTGATCACAGGCCACTTCGAGGGGGCAACCTCCTTTGAGCAAGCTCAATACAATTAACTTCACGGTGCCTTCATAGGCCTCAACACACACTTATATACTAAGTCTAGGCACCAATACCATGGGTCAATACTATGTGTCAATACAAACCATGGGCTAAGTCTAGGTGCCAATACTATGAGTCAAAACCATGGGACATATAATACTATGGGACGACTTACAAAGCATATGCGTCCAATACTATGGGCTAATATAAACTATGGATCAACAAATACTACGGGACGACTTACAAAGCATATGCGTCCAACAACAATATACTAACAAAGTAAGGACATGGGTTCCTAACAAAAACAAAGGAAAGTGTAATGTATTGAGGATTTATGCAAATTTGGCTTTTGGAATGCAAGGATATAAATACTTGGTAATAATTGTGATTGAAAAATGCTTAAAGAACAAGCTTGCTATATGAATTTCCGAATAAAAGATATCATTGTGAGAAAGAAGAATGAAAATCACATGCATTTGATTAATTTTAAGAACATGAACAAGCTACCTATGTCTGCCTTGATATCTTCTATATATGTACCTTGTAAGGAAACATCCAATCAAATTACAACAAATTAATCAAACCAGAGAAAAAACATTCTATGTTAAAGGAATTGGTAATATATTCAAAAGAGGCAACAAACAAGCACACATTTCTACAAATTGATCAACATCATATTTGATGGCACTCAGTAGACCTTCTGATGTCACTTTTATGTTTCCATCACCAATTGTCATCAATATTTTTTCCTGAAAGGCATTTGCATAAGTGTTGGGGTTACAAAAAATCTCTACATGAGTACCATCTTTCGAGGAATGTTGAAATTCAATATTTTCCCATCTTTGTGGCTTCCCTACCACTGCCTTCCCTTGAAAGGTTTGGAAAAAAGTGTCCATAGCATTGCTAAGAGCTACAGCTGCTTCTTTGGAAAAAGGAACTGTCACTACTGTTTCACCAGCATGAAAGGTTACTTTTTGATTTGCTAAAAACAGAGAGAAAATGTAAGTCAGAGACTATTGATCATTTTGGACTCAAATATGCACATTTATAAGTTACAACAAAGTAGGGTGCTTTAATGTTAGAACCTATACAAGAATTGTAAGGAATACAATCCTAGCTTTAAAGATTAATGTGTAAAAATAGATCCATAGAAAGAAAAGGTGAAATATAAAAGGTATACAAACAATTCAAACACTATCCAATATGAACATGATTATGAATCACAATAAAATAACTCTTCTTGCTGCCTTTTTGAACCCTTTCTTAAAACCTCTGTTTCTAAAATTTTGTTTCATCTAAAACCATTTATGTTTGAGCAGACTTTATCAACATGCAACCATACATAGGTGGGTGTGGGTACGGGTAGTTAACTGTATATACGCATATACACTCCAAAGGGAAATTCCAAATCTTACAAAAAGATTCCGACTTGTGCAGAGGGTATTAGGGGTTCCCTGTTGATGGGTACAGTCAAGGGGTAGCATGGTTTCATGATATCATTTCCTTTAGAAGATTTATGTTAAGATGGTAACTCATTCCTCTTTCTTTGATCCAGTTTGTTTTGTTTCTAAAAATAGAAAATCCAACTTTTTTGGCTAGAATTGGGTCATATTGTCAATCTCCCAGGATGTCAATCCTGGGATTCCTGGGTAGTTGAGAGGCTACGAGCACTGAAATCCTAGAATTCGAACCTGGACTAGTGTAAACTACCACAGATTTACTAATGAACCACATCCATACTAACCTCTGATTATTTTTTTTTACTCCCCAATATCTTGCAGTAGACTGGTGGGAGTTTACCACAATTAGCCCAGGTTAAATTCTCAGCACATCCATGTTTGGGCTCTACTTGAGAATCCTTGAAGCAACACATCTCAGGAGATGCAATCCCGCTCCGGCCAAAAAACTGGGTAGTTTCTATCAAAAAATATATCTTGTATGCACTATATTGTACTGCCTATGAATTATTCTCACTTCTGAGTAGTGTCCATGTATTTGTCGTTTCTTTTACTTCTACCCTAACGAATCTTCTGACCTTGCTATATGTCAAGTAGCATATCAAGTAGTGTTTCTTACCTTGATTTTTCAATGGGGTGGGTTTCCTGCAGAATCAAGCACTTCCCATATTTTGGATAGTATCATTACCTCTTATCAATAGAATCCATACAATCAATGTCATAACCTGGAATTACCAGTAAGTCAGCTCAAAGCTTGTTGCCACAGCTTGGAGTTGGGGCAGCGGATCAAATTCTTCAAGATCAACATTCACACAAATTGTGATTATTGCAAAGTGAAACAGGTAATCACTTTCATCTCTAGGGTCCCCGTGTATTATGAAACCTTAGAGAGTTCCAAATTTGTCTTTTGAGATATAGGTGGCTTGCTCAAGTTTTTCAGGTACAAGCATAAAAGTTGTATGGCCTTATTTGTTAGAGACATTTTTTTGCAACACTTATTATTTTCAATTTATTGACAAATACTATCATGAGGATTGATGACTTCTCTTGCATCACATCATATTATGTTTCCCTTGTGTCCACAATTGGGAAAAAGTACTATGCCGATCATGTTGCTACTTCATGATCTATATAGCTCTATAGGTCCTTGACAATCAAGCATACATATCCCAACTCACAGGTGTTCTCCAAGGACAATAGTCACATACTCTAAGAGTCTAACCAAAAAAATGCCAAGTTGTCTCACTTTGCTCTAAAATATTTCATTATTTCATTTACTTGGTGAGGCAAACTAACTCCACTCATTAGTGTTCCATGTTAGAAATGCAACCTTCTTCATTTCTTGTCATGAGTTTTTTTTGGTTGAAATACATTGTTATACAAAACTTATGAAATGTGGTTATGTTACATGCATATAGGACTCCTAATTCTCACAATGAAAGAAACTCTGAGTAGTCAAAATGACAAACTTCGAGAATCAGCTGAGTAGGTAGCTCTTAAAGATGATTATTTGAAGCAGCTTCAGGCTGTTTCTCTGCAATTGACAAAAGATAGCTGTTGTTCCATTGATATAGATGAAAAGCTTGAGGCCAAACTTTCTAGCTTCCAGGATAGATTTTTCTCTGTCATTCCTGTGGAGAGTGCTGATGAAATGCTGGTCATAGAAAAATTCCTTAAATACATATCTGAACTTGAGGAGAATGCACATATGCTTTTAGCTAAAACTGAATTGCTTGAGTTGAACTTCAAAGATCTGTTTTCACAAAATGATGCATTAATGTCAGAACTACAGTGGAAAGAGGAATTTTGAAAGGTTTGCAATTTGATTTGAGTTTATTGCAAGGGTCTGCATCCAAAGAAAAAGACCAAAAAGATGAAGTTCAGGAGGCGTCTACAGCATTGAAATTGGTTCAAGAAGATCTATCGGCAAAAAATAATGAGCTCGACACATTTATGTCTCATAATATAAGGCTAGAGATAGAGCTAATGGAGAAAGTAAGCGAAGTGACCAGTCTAAACATAGAGATTACAAAATTAAGGAGACTCTGGCATCTGTCTCAAATGAAAACTCTCAGCTTGCAACTGATATTGAAGACCTATTAGAAAAGAGAAATTCTGCAGAAGAGGAAATGGAAGAGAAACAGAAAGTGATTGAAGGATTAGAGGAAGAGCTCCTTGAAATGAGTCCTCTGGTAGATCACCAAATGATCAATTCAATTGAAAGCATGAAATGTGAATTGAACAATGTTATTCAATAGAGGGGTCATCTTAATGTAGAAGTAATTTCCCTGAATGAACAGTTGGAAATGACCCAGGCTTTTGCAGATGAACGGGAAGATATTGCTGTGGAAGCACGTTAGGTATATTTTTGCTCTTGTTTCCTACCTTTGGTACCCTTTTTGTTTGCTTCATTCATTGTCTTCATGGTTTGTATTTTTCCAGCTTTTACATGTCTTGCTCATTTGACATATGTTAAGGATCAATTGTTAAGGTTTTTAACATAGATATAGAAGATAATATGACATACTTCTGCTATCATAATTGCTCTCATAGAAATAATTTTCAGATCTAGTTTATGTGTGATAAGTTTCCCTAAAAGGATGAAACTTAGTGGCATAAGATTGGTATCTTTTCTTTTGGATTCCTTTGGTGAGCGGGGTTGCGAAGGAGTGACCAAAGGCTGATCATGCCCCTTAGGGCCTGAACATCTCATCCTGAAAATGAAATGAAATATGAGGAAAATTCCTAGAAATGTCAATCACTTGAGTCTTGAGGTAAAATCTGAACTAAAAATGAAGGAGGAAGTTTCCTAAAATCCTAAGTTGGAAGGAAGGAATTAATTATTCTAATGACAGTGCTTACTTTTAGTGAGACCTAAAAAAGTTCACCAAGTTCCTATGCCTTTTACGTTCCTCTATATACAATTTACTTGTAGAGAGGTGCCAGGTCAGGAGACCTGGCCCACCTCTACAAGTAAATATTAACTGCATTCGCAAGCTAGTCAAACATGCCAAAACCCTCCAGCTTGTATGAGGAGCATTGCATGCCTTGTTCACATAAGGAGATATTTACTGATCTTGTTCCATTTCCAAAACTTTATCACTAAGAATCTGGAAGTGATTCATCATTTTTTCATATACCTCAACCATCTATCAAGCATCTTTGAAGTAGATTGGTTGTATTTTGCATTGGTTCAATGAATCCGATCCCTCGGGATGGAGTTACCAGGGGAGATGTATGCTCTTTTGAGTATTGCTTCTCACTAGAATATATGTAGTTGAAACCAATGATCATAGGGAACTAGTCTTCAATCCCTGACCATGATGCCAAAAAATCTGTTATCATGTAGAATTGCCCCCTGAGAAATCTCAAGGGGTTCTGAATGGACAGCCTAGGAAAAGTGCCCCTGTCATCGGCACAATTCCTCCCACTTTTGGATCACTGCTTCTATGATCTGATTGGGGTATTCTGAAGGTGTCTTTTTGATTGGAAATGTGAAAATCTATTATGTTTCAGACCTTTAGGAGCAGGAATTTCGGAGATACAGCAGAATCAATATCAGACAATTCCACAAAATAAATTGGAGAAACTAGGGCTTCCTATTCCGAGCACTTCCCTCCTCCGATCAGTTGAAAAAGGAGGACCATCATACTCACCCTAGGAGGGCGCATATTTATATGGAAGAAGTTTCTCATTCTGTGGAGTTCCATTTTTTACTACGAGACACTGCTAACAACAGAAGATTCAAATCTACAGAACTCCAAAACGCATTTATTTGTTGTTACTTTGTGTGTTGTACAGTGGCATGATCATAATCAAGCAAAGTGAGTGTCTTCCTTGGTGGCATAATATTCTTCTTTTTAAATGCCAACTTGAGGTCAATTGGATGCATAATTATATGTTTAAGAGTCTAAATATGAATTTCCTAACATACATCTATTTTATCTTGATTACATCATAGGATTTGAAGTGGTTAGCATATATCTAAAGAAGGTTAGAGCCATACGATTTGAAGTGGTTAGCATATATCTAAAGAAGTTCAGAGTCATTCAGACTACTTTCTTAGGACTCTCAAGTCAGAAACAATGTTGGGATTATTAGTCTTTTCTTAGAATTACAAATGATGTAATCTTGATGTTAATATTGCCCCTTTCCCAAATTCTTGAAGGGTTCTAGCTCAATGGAAGAGCGTCTTCTTTACAAGTAGGAGGTTGAAGGTTCGATTCCTTTGTGCCCTAATGATATTGCAATATTCATATTTTTAATAAAATATATTTTATTATGATTTATTATGGCTACGATGGGGGTTCTAAATTGACTTCATATGTCACTATGAGGGGGGTTAAAAAATGCCCTTGTATGTTACAATGAGGGGGGTTCAACACCCCCCCTGTAAGTTTATATGAGGGGTGTTCATAACCGGCCCCA